>PVJN01036911.1:0-21230 GCA_004026805.1 Lasiurus borealis | reverse complement strand
ACATGCACATCTCTTGTAAGGGTGTTCAGTCTTCATTCTACTCTCTAATGTTGTGCATTAAATTCTTATTTCATTAACTTTTTAATCGTCAATATTTTAAGTGTCACGCTCATTTTGTGGTGTGGTGCCCTTCAATTTCTACTCCACTGCCAAGAGTTGTCAAAGCTGTGTGTAAGGGTTTGTGTGGCCGTATAGGGCTCCATAGAGCATTGTCTTGTGGACAGAAAGGTTCCAGGCTGCATTGAGATAATGTGAATGTATATTGTTGGTGGTCCCATTGCCCGTTGTGGGTGTTTTGTAGGCAACAGATGGATGGTCGTCTGTCATGCATGTTTGTGCCCGTGTAGCCCTGACACTTCTATTGTGCACGAAATGAGCAATGAGGAGATGTGTGCGTGGGCGTTCATACATTTTCGAGGGAGCTTTTATGTGTCTTTGATTTGTTGCCGGCGTTCGGTATCATGTCGTGTGTTTAGTTAGTCCTGTGAAGGAGTGTGAGGCTTCCTGTCGTTAGTTTATCGTATGGTTTGTTTTAATTCACTGTACATTTGACGTGTTTAGTCCTGTATATTGTTCATATTTTTGTTTGTTTCTGGTTTTTGTGCATTTCATTTTTTATTCTTTTGTAGAGAGAGGACGGGAGAGAGATGTAAGGGGTAGAATCATTAGTGCAAAAGACAACATTGGTTGCCTGCCTGCGGAATGGTTCTTATTGGGAATATATCTGACACCAAGGTACAAGGCTTTGATCAGATTTTATCCCGGTATCTTTCAATGTGTTCTGGATGCCGCCAATGTTTCTGAATGAGACTGGTTTTGCGTGTTCCATTTGTTGATGGTAAGTCAGTGAGTGTGGAACAGTCATGGGCTATGCATTTCCGGTATTTCTTCCCCGGCCGTTAGTTAGGCCGTCAGTGAGTGTGGTTGTCGTAGTTATGGCGATGATGCCAAGGATAAAATAGAGAAGCAATGGGCGAGAGTGGTTTGGGTTAGTGTATAGATTGCTGGCTTGCGGACTGAAAGGTCCCAGGTTAGGTTACTTTTGGGGGCATGTGCCTCGTTTGTGGCACATGTCTGTCTTACCGATGTTTCTGAGTCCTTATTTCTCCTTCTTTTTGGTAAAAAAAAATCAATAAAATGTATCAAAGAAAAAAAATAATAGGTTGTCACATATTGGATAGTGGAGTGAAGTGTGAATGCCTTTATAAGATATGTTAATGTTTAAGAAAAGGAAATTGGTGGCCCACGTGTAAGGCCAGGTACTCTAACCCTGTGGACCCGCTGATAATTCACACTGAAGACACACTGAGTACGTGTGCTTGATTAAAGGAAAAGAGAGGAAGATATGTAGGAGATTCAAAATGCTTGTTTGCTACTCCAGAGACAGTTGCTCTCTGATCCCCTGTTTGTATATTCCCCGTGTTTAGTGCTCTGCTGTGGACAGTGGCTTATACCTTTTAGCTAGGATTTTAGGCTTCCGCAAGATGCCAACCTATAGCTATAGTTTGCAGTCTCCATTATGTTTGTTTGTTAGTTCGCATGTCTGGGTGGGTTTACTAGGTCCGTGGAACACCAGGGGTGTTGTAAAGAGATCGCGTGTTGTTCGTGTATTGACTGTGTGTGTGTCTTGTGACATTTACAGTAAGCAAATATTTGTGAAGTAGCTTGAGTCATTTGTACAAGTCCATTTTATTGGAAGAGTATATTTTTGGCTATCTGTGTTTTCCGTACTCAGAGGAATTTTGTGCCAGTCGGTGGGTGTACGTGCCGATTATGTGCACAGGTGTGTGGGATAATTGTTGGGAAAAGTGGCAACAGGTGCAGGGAGCAGAACTTGCCGGGATGCCAGTCTTGTGCCATAGGGGTGAGTGTGTTGTGTATTAGCATGTTATGAAATATTGTAGACAATCAGGAACGGCTAACTACGCTATGTGAGTCCACAATGCTGTGTTGTGTGTGTTTATGTGTCCGTTTAGGTGGAATTTGTTGAGCATGCTATGTGGTGGCTGTGTGCGGGTTTCCGTCTGTTGGATTTCCGCAAGGTCAGTAGTCAGCCTCTCATTTTTAGAGAAGAATGAAGAGCTCCAGTGCTGTTTCCAGGTCACCTCCAGCAGGGAATGTGTCTTGCCCTTTTATGTCGTGTGTGCGGCTCTTTTTGCGATGTATATGCGGACCAGTGAATTGCGGTTTGCGTGCATGGCATGAGATGGCTGTGACAGGGTTTGTTTCTTGGTTTGTCTTTGAATTTGCAAGGAAACCTGGATCACTTCAAGCCCATATTTTCAAAGTGGAAAGGTGGGTTCCTTCTAAGTCTTGTGCATTTTATGAGTTTCCTTTTATATTGAATGAAAAGGCTTAGTAGATTTGCCAAGGAAATGTTTCGTCTTGTGTTTTGCTCCCCAGTGACCATGTTTGTGACCCTGGAGGCTGCGGGAAGAAGATTGTGTCCGTGTCTGTAAGGGATAGGTGTTGCACGGTGTTAAAGTGTGTGGTGGGGGCGCAATTTTGTGTGTTGTGTCTATGGAGTGATTTTCAATGTTGTCCTTGTGTGGGAGCGTGATGGGTGTTGTTGGCATTTGCTTTTCTTTATTCTCGGTGAGAATGGTCCAGTGTGTTGGCGGGTGCAGTGAGCTGCATAGGAAAGAATCATTTTGTTGCTGTCGTTGGTAGATGTGATGCAAGTTATGTTGTAGATCTGAGAAAATGTTTTTTAGGTGTTGTCTGTGTGTGCGATTTGGGGAGTGAAGGTGTTCTAGGTATCGTGTTATCCGTTTTTGTGTTAATATGTAGAAGGTTATCTCGATAAATGTGTCCTTTACGTGAAAGTAAGGAGACGTTTCTGTTGTACTTGAAATGCAAAGTGGTGAGCTTTTATCTTTTTGAGATATTGTATTGCCAGTGTATGTGAAGGTCTTTTTTGGATGTTGATGGCTGTGTTCATGCAGGTGATTATCCCTAGGTAGTTTAATAGGGTAGGTGTCGGTGGGCATCTTGCCAGGAAATTTTTTGCCCCACTTTTCCAGAATAGTTCATTCTTTTTTTTAGTATTCATTTTTGTTTGATTGCTGGAAGGGTGGTGTCAGAGTGAAAAGTGTTGGCAATTGTCCTCTGTGATGTTCCTTAGTTATTTCAATGGCCAGTTTTTGAGGAGGAACCTTCAAGGATGTGGATGGCTTATGTTGTGAAATGTTTTATAGCTGAAACGTAGAATGTCTGTTAAAGTTGTGTTTTTTCTTACTTTATCTTATTGCCACATAGCATGGATGTTCCCACTGCGGGTGTCCGTATCTTTCCATCGTATGCTTGATTTTTGTACGTTTTATTTAGTTTTCCCAGAAAGCTTTTTCTCATGGAGTGGTGGCTTGTTTGTATTTCCATACACTCTGTTATTTTTTCTATAAATCTTGTTTTTGTCCATTGTTGCATTTCGTATTTGTGTTGTGTGATTTGTGAGGGTAAAGGCACGGTGGGTGTTGTGTGTGCCTCATTGACTCTGTGCGTGCCTTGTAGAATTGTTTACGGCACCTGTTTTCAAGTGTTTAATGTAGGCCCTACCTTCAGGTGTCTACCGGTTAGGTCCCTTTTCCTCCTCCCGCATCTGACATGTCTGCTGATATGAGTTGCTAATGACTCTTAAGGGATATGTCCATAGTCAAGTATATTTTTGACTTTGCCACTTCACATATCCCTGTGGTACGCTTGGTAAAGTGGCTTGCTGTAGACACCGATCACATGGATTCAATATCACATCGATTGAAGTGCGCATCTTTGGCAGCAGTGAAAGAAGTCTCAATGTTGTCCTGATCATCTTTCCTGTAAAGTTTCCTGCCATTGATTGTTGGTTGCATCCGAAGGTCTCTCTCTTGTAATTGAGATGGAGCATCTACAATAAGGGAGCAAAACAGTTGCATATGATTTTTCAATGGCTGTTGTCCCTCGACATCGAACTTGTACACCCCTCAGTGTGACCGATTTGAGAGTATTAGTGTCTATAGTGTGTAGTGTTATTTTGCGAAGATTTGATTTCCATAAAGCGCTCAGTTCTAGTGTCATTGCACAGCACATTTCCAGCCCGATGCTCTCTGCAGTGTTTTGTGCCATCTCCTTTGTAGTCCTTGTTTGTTCATGCAGCGATTACTAATTTGCTGCCTCATCTGAGTCGTGCTATTTTCTTCACTTTAATATTCTGCTATGTGGTCTTGTTTTCCTATTGTGCCTCACATCCTATTACTTCCATCCCAATGGGACATAGTGGAGCATGGCGTGTGGCAGTGATGGATCTCGGCTGTATCTGCTTGATGGAGTTACTGTCATCCTGGTTACATGTGATTGAGCTAGTCTCAAATTTCTGTTTCTCTCTCATCCTGACGTTATCAGCTTGTATGTTATGTATCCCGTTCAGTGCCAAGCATGCCTAGCAACTGGCTGCTGTTTTGGAGCCCATGGGGACACCATTAGGTTCCCCGTTGCTATGTAGTTCCCAGTATAATGCATACATGCAAGCTCTGTTATGTCTGTTGAGCATGCTCTCATTGTTTAGTTTTCCCAGGTATTGCCTCTACTGCCACCAACCCAGGTTCTCAGTGCGGGAAGTGTTTCCTTTTTCAAGCAATCCCCCATGGTGTATGGTCAGTGATGGGCATCTGCAAGTTGTTTGAGAGCTGATGCTGGAGAAATGGAATTAGGGCTGCCTTATTGCTGCTCAAAATATGTGTCTCTTAGTGGTAGCAGTAGTCTCCACTTTGTACCTTTCAATAGCTGCTAGTGTTTGATGCTTTCCAATGGATGCAGTGCATAGGATGTGTTTTGGGCTTGAAGCCTTGTCTTTATAACGTGGTTGTCGTGTCTGGTTTTTTTTTGTATGTTGTGTATTGGACGCATGGTAAATATTTATACGGTCTTGCTGAGTGGTTTGATCGCATTCGTGTTTGCATTGCCGGTGTTCAATGGCAAGTATCGCATTTTGAAGTCGGGATATGCAAGCCCTTTCAAATTTTGTGATCCGGGACATCTGGATCATTGTTCGTGTGCAGTGTAGAACCTCGTCCTCTGCATAGAGCAATGAATCCCGTTAACCGAGAATGCAAGTGCTTTTTTGCTTACCCATGTGCAACCTGAATTTTTAGTTTATTTTCAATATCTCCCCAAAATGGTGCTTTCTTCTGTTTGTGATGCATGGGAGTGTTCATGTCATTTCAGTAGATAATAGTGTAGGCTGGAGTGGCAGCACTGTTTTGTTTTACTAGTTAGGTCAGTAATGAAGCTATGCTTGTCAGCTTTTGACTTAGCAATGTGTGACTTGCATGTTGGATTACAGTTCTTTGCCTTCTTTGGCACCTGCTGACACTCTCCGTTCAGATGCGTGGGAAGAATGGCTGTATTCTGGCTACTCGCTTGGCACCTAGATCAGGCTACATTTTTATGGTCTCTGTGTGTTGATGACTAGATGTTGATCTTGTGTAAGTAAATGTCATCCGCAGGTCTTCTTGGTTAGGAATGCCTCGTTTTGTGTGATGTCCCCAAGCAATCGCTAGCACCCACTCTCCCAATTTCTTGTGATTATCCTACCAGGCATGGTTAGAGGTCTGCTAAACGCGCTCCTTTCTCCTGCTGTTTAAATGCAATGACTATCACATTATCGATTTAAAGGAAGTGTGTAGTTCTTTTGTCGGTATCCTACACTTGCGCATCTTTCACATCATTTATTCTTTAGGATTGGTTTTCAAGTGGGTCTGATATGTCTTTTGTTTGACTTGTCCCCATGTGGGTGTGGTATAGGCATAGCGTAGTCTTAATAGCAACTGCTGCGCCTGCTTGCTTTCCTCACATTGGCCAGCAAAGAACTGATTTATGCTCCTTAACAGCTTTCTCTGGTTATGTGAAAGGAAGGAGCTATATCCCCAGTTTCTGCTTCTGTAGCCCTCATCACCCATAGTGCAGGCTGTCAGTCTTATTGTGTCCTTCCTCGAAACACTCCTCAGTGTTGTCTTGGAAATCTGTTCACTCAAAGTTCATGTGCTCTGCTCTCATGCCCGTCCTTACTGTCGAAATGGGGACGCAGTGAGATATGGCGAATGTAGCTGCAGTGTAGTGATTGGGTTCACATGATAAGGTTTGACTATATGCTTCTGCTTCCTGCCCTACCTTAGCTGGGACCTGACTGCCAATATACTTTATGCAAATTTCCTCAGTTGTCCATGCCCAAGATCTCAAGCAGTTTATTTTTCCTGCAATTGTCTGCCGAGTATGCTTGCTTTCTCAATTTCGCCGTTAGTTTATAAAAGCATGTATTGTGTCTAGCTATGCCTGTGTTTCTTCCATTGGGAGCTGCAACCTTTGGAATAGAAGTGTTGAGTCACCTTTACATGACTTTGCGAATGTGTGTACCATGTATCAGTCCTTCTATCTTTCCACTGCTTTATGAACCATAGGAGCCCATGATTGAAGTCTCAGTCCTTTCCAATATTTTGGACAAAGTCATTGAGCAGTTTAAATTGTATCCTCCTCTTACGAGGGCCATGAAATTTAATTTTGGCTTGATGGCTGACCTATCAAATATGGTTCTGTGTTTAATGTGTTGCCTTTGTATTTTTGTTTTTTCATTACACGGAAAGCTTCTCGTAGATGTGCCTTACCTATTTGAAAGTGGCGGTGCATATTTTTTTCTTTTATGCTTTCCCGTCTCCCTTGTGTGTTTGGTCAATTTTTTGTTGCCTAGATCTGTGTTGTGATAAGGGGACCATTACAACCCACCCTCCTCCATTGTGCCTGCTTTGAATTATTCTGCCTAGTTATCTTTCTCCTACCGGTGTTACAGTGCTATACCCCAGCACTCTCACGAGTCTGTAGTAGTTTCCCTCCTGGCCGCCCCTGGAGTGTTGGAAAATTTTGGGTTGAGAAGCCTTTTGGGTGACTTCCTGTCTGTTCACGGGTTGTTCACAGGTGAGAGATTGTAAGTAGTCCCCTGTCACCAAGTGCTTCCTTTCCGTTTTCAAGAAAGGATGGTAGCCAGGTCTACCTCCCTTTCCGCTGCTCCATCCCTGAGTCATGGGATTCCTTTTCTCCCATCCCATTGATGTGCGTGTCTCTGCGGGTTATAAATCTTTGGGGGCATTGCACATCCATTGGCTGGGCTTTTGTTGTATGTCATCTCTTGGAATGCTCACCTACTGCGTCCCACTAGCTTCCCGAAGCCATTCTGCCCTTGGTCACACAGCTCCCCCAACAACACTGTAGGGCAGTGGTTCTCAACCTTCCTAATGCCGTGACCTTTTAATACAGTGTCTCCTGTTGTGATCCCCAATCACAAAATTATGTCTTTGGAATTTCCTAACTGTGACTTTCTATTATGAATCTTAATGTAAATATCTGTGTTTTCTGATGGTGTTAGGAAGCCCTGGTAGCTGTTTGCGACCTATAGATTCAGTGCCTCTGCTGTAGTGTCTCCTCTGATACACCTCTTTCCCATGCATGCTGCCTCAGGTGCAGTACTGGTTTTGGTGCAATGTGCGTCTCTGAATGTGCTGTGCCGTAAGCTGAATACTGTGGTCTTTCCCCCATATGTGTCAGTCATTGGTCCCTTCATTTGTTGAAAGGAGCAGCCCTTATATGAGTGTTGGCGTTTCCTAGAAATCATGTAAGGTCCTTGCAAGTGTGTTTCCTTCTTTTCCTGTGTGACCGAGCAGGTGTGCTATTCCACCTTTTTTATGTGGCTTATCTCAGCAATGGTTGTAGTTATTTCACAGCCTACCTTTCCATTGAACGGAAATGGATTCTCCTCCATCTTGTGCTATAAGGGCTGGGATTACTGCCTTAAACCGTCATTCCCTTTTCTGGGAGTGGCAACAAGTGTGTTAGTAATGTGTTAAATTCCTGGACCCTCACCTGAAAGGATCAATGAAGCTTCAGGGACACAGCTAAGGTCATCATTAGGGTTAATTATAGAAAGACCTCAATTCAAGTGACCAATCCCCGTAACCCTTATGACTTTCCCAAGCTATCTAAGTATACTACTCCATAAAACTCAGTGTTCCCACCTGGGATGGTCTCTCTCGCCTCGTTGCTGCGTCAAAAAGAGGCTGAGAGCCAAACCCGGGTCTGAATAAAGACTTGCTTTTGCATCGGGAAAGGCTCCTTCGTGGTGGATTATTGGGGATCCCGAACTCTGGACATAACACCATCACCTTCCTCCATGAATCCCACTTGGTACATCTCCGCTTTCCCTCTGGGTAACCCCTGTTCTGTATTGTGTGTGGGATTGCTGGTGTCTGTGCTCTGGGTTTGTTCTAAGTTTTGGGCATTTTGTTTTGCCAAGGCACAGCTGCAGTGTGGCTGTGTGGTGTGCTGAAGTGCATTCATGTCTCTGCCCTGTACCATTGCTATTTAACGTGTGTCCTCGGTTGCTGAGCGGCTAAGTCAGGGTGATCTTGTTGCCAGGCCAGTTTAACTGCGTGGCAGTGGCAGTATCTGGATGGAGGACTGTATCTTTGGAGGGCAGCTGTGGCCTGGAGCCAGGGTGGCATTCATAGCGGTGTCTGTGTTCTCTGCCAAGCTGCGTCCCTTGTTATGTTTGTCTCCCTGTGAGCAGTGATGTCTCCTTTCCCTTCCCCTGCCCACTGACCTGTGTTCATCGGCCGGATTGCCAGTGGATGGCTCCCCTTCAGTGCCCCTCTTTTCTTGGTCATGGCTTTCTTCCATAGGTTGGCCATTGTTCCCTCCGTATAACTATGTGCTGAGTTAGCCAATGGTGTTGTCCTGCATGTGCTGCCTGAGAGTCAGGGCTTTTGTCTGTGTGTGTCGTCTTTGTGCAATTTGTCTCTGTGTGCCTTTAGTGATCCCCCTCTTTTTGTGGTGTTTGCTGTTGTTGATTCCCACACTCAGTGTCCGTCGTCAGACACCCAGACCTTCCCGCCGTCGTAAGACGTAGTCGCTCACACGCATATAGAACTCTGAGACTCACCGGGGTGGAGGGGCCAAGGACAGGGGAACAGCAAAGCAGTTGCGTTACAAAGCCGTGTGAGGTGGTCGATGGGAGGTACACGCATGGGAAAAAGACTTGCTCGGTGGATGTCGTGCCATTTTTGGAGCTGCAAGGCCGGCTGACCGGGCGGATTGCTGTCCATGGTGCTTATTCTGGCCTCGTGGGTAATGTCCAGTGTAGAGCACTTCCTTGTTTTCAGGGCCTGTTATTGGGGGTTATGTCACACAGTCACAGTCTATGTCTATGGCCCAGTGCAGGGGTTGGCAGTCGTCAATGATGTGCCGTTCCGGTAAGGTGTCCTCATAGAGCACATTTCCCAGGTAACTGGCTCCAGTTCCTGCAGCAGCAGCACGATCTCCTGTGCTTCTTTTCCCTGTGGTGTACATTAAGGTTTGTTAAATGTCTTTACTTATGTGTCTTGGACCTACTTTGTACGCATTCCCTGGATTCCCACATAGTAATTTTTTTTTTTAAGAAACCACTTTTAGAAGGTTGTGCCTCATGTGTGGTATAGCCGCCTCCCATTGTTGGGTTTGTGAGCCAGTTCAGTCCTCTAGCGGTTTCTTCCCGTGCCTAGCCTATCCCCTCCTTCGCTGCCCTTTCCTGCCTTGGGGTTTCAGTCTCCCAAGTCCCCTGGTAGTGTCTTCGTGTGACTGAGTGATGCAAGTCTGCTGCAGCTCCTGCCCCCAATGCCTCCTAAGTGTCCTCTGAGGAGCTCTGCCAGACCCCCTGCATTTCAGTGCTGATAGTTGTGAGCTTTGAGACACAGGGAGACAGTGCCTTTGTGTGCTTTCTACGGTCCTAGTTTCCCTTCCCTGCGCTTTGCAGATGTTAGCGTAACATGCAGGCTTGTGTCCCAAACTGTCCCCAAACCGTTCCTACATTTTTGTCCATTGTCCTGAGGAGAGATTTCTTTTCTCTTTATAATGGGTCATGTCCCTGTGACAATACATACTCACCTCTCCTAGCTTAGCTGGTGTCTCTGGCTTTCCGATGGGTTCTGCTTTAGCGCCTTTCTTGGCAGATAGGTTTTAACGTGCATTTCTTTGTTGTGGGGTCATGTTCTGTTAAAGAAACGACAGCATTATGAATGGGTATTTGGAATGGCTGCTTTTCAAGGCTCACATGTTTGCAGTGTAAGGTGTCTGGCCTTCGCTGCACCCTGCGCCGAAGGTGGAAAAGTCACCCCGTACTTGCGGAACTTACCTTTCAATATTAACGTTTCCAAACCGTCATGCCTAGTTGGAGAGTCACTGTCTGAGAAACGTTTCCCGGAGAAAGACTGCAGAACAGGCTCCAGGTGTTATCTGACCCCAGAAATCCCTCAGTGCCATCGGTTTCTGCTGATGAAGGCACTTCTGAAAAGTATAGGAACGTGACCCTGCCACAGTTTGGGCGCGGCTTCTCCAGCTCCCTTTTCCGCCTGTATTCTCTCAATAAAGCCAATTTAATTCGTTCTGTTTGGACTCACGGTTTTTCCTCGTGGCTGCGAGAACTTGACAGAAGGGATCATCT
This sequence comes from Lasiurus borealis, assembly GCA_004026805.1. Taxonomy (NCBI): domain Eukaryota; kingdom Metazoa; phylum Chordata; class Mammalia; order Chiroptera; family Vespertilionidae; genus Lasiurus; species Lasiurus borealis. The sequence continues at coordinate 10,735 of PVJN01036911.1, read as the reverse complement.
CCACTACTCTTTACCAGCTGTGTTGCTGTTGTGTGCGGCGTGTGGTGTTTCCAGTCTTTTTTCTCCTACGCGGGCTGCTCTCTTAGAACGGTTGGTGCCGCTTTGGACTTATATTTTCTGTTCCTTTTCTGTAGGTAGAAAAGTCAGTACAGACCATGTGTGCAGAGTGTGGTGGCAGTTGTGTCAGGAGAAAGGAGGTTTGTTAGAGTGAAGAGTGCAGTTGGGCCTCCCAGGGTGGGGCATGGTGTCTTCTAACTTACCGGTTTCTGAAGCCTTACTTCCTTCGTGCACACTCATTGTCATCCACGTTCTGTGCGTTTCACCTGCTTCCGTGATTTTCCATTGTGTAACCTTTCCTTTCCTTTCCTGTTGGGCTTGGCTTTGTTTCTTTCGCCCTGTACAAGACATTATTTTGCATTTGTGATTAAAAAAGAATGTTCAATTGCAGATTTAGGTCATGCGTGCTGCTTTTTCAGCCCTGCCTGCTGCGGTTTTAGCAGTGCCTTCTTTGATTTTTCAGCCTCCGGAATCCTGGCTTACCTAGGGACCAGAGATATTTCTCATGTTTTCTTACTGTTTACTTTTTACATTTCCCTCTTTTATGATTGTTATTGCTCATTTTTCCAGGGGTTCCTGGGAAACGGTTGTGATTTCCAGGTGATGCTGGGGGGTGGATTTCAAAGTGTGATGCGTCCGTCCCAACTCTATAGATTATCCTCTAGGACTTCAGCCCTTTTATATGTCTTGTTTGGTTCGGCCCATAATGTCTGCCGGAGGCAGCTTGTGAGGCCTCTTTAGGAGCTCTCACCCTGGGCAGACGTTCCATTTCCCAATTTGGCTGATTTCCCTGCTCTGAAGCTTGTGCATCCGGAAGGATGCCCTCCCTCAGCTCCCAGCATCTCTCAGAGACCTTTCTACTCGCCTATGAGTGTCCACACGTCACCCAGGAAGAAGAGTGCAACCGTTTACTCCATGGAGGTTCCTTGTTTCACTGTTCCCGTTTTGACTGCCTTCTTCCTTGTTCTCCTTTCTCGGAAAGTAATGCCCATTTCTTACGTGAAAAAAGCCCCATCCTCTCATACATCCCGCCAGATTGAGCTTTCCTTTAGCCGATTTGTGGTGCTTGTGCTCCGCCCTCCCCACCATCTCTCGGAGAGCCTGACTGAGTAGAGGTCTGATATTCTATCGAAACGCGTGAGTGTGGTGCCTGAAATGAGCAACTTACCCAGGTTCCAGGGTGCATCGTTGGTCGCATGGCGGTGGCGCCTTGTCCCCTCCTGCATCAAAGGGAATGTAGTCGTAGTCCGAGTCCGCATGGCGTATTTCACAGGGAAGCGGCGTTGCTAAATCCTTCCCGCTCGCTGCTGCGGTGAGGCGAGTGTGAGGAGTTGCACGTTCTTCTTTGACTGGGGTTCCAAGATTTCACCCGCTCTTCGCACGTCTGAAGGGAAGCTCATTGTTACAGTTGTGTCTCAGGACAGAAAAGGGGTTTCTGGCCTTGCTCCTCTCTTTTAAGGTCTTCTTCAAAGCAGAATGCGTCATTGGCTTCCCGAGATTTCATTGGATGCTCCATTTTGGGCTTGGGTTGTCTCCTAGCTGTGAGAGGGCAGCAATTGGTTGAGGGCGAGATGATGGGTATTTGCTCGTCTGGCAGGGAGGGGTGCTGCCCCTGGGCATGACTGATGTTGGGCTATTAACTCGATGGCAACTCAATGGCCATGATAAACAATGAGTCTTGCCGTGCCCTTTGTTGTGTCCTCTGGGTTCCGGAAGGAGGCCGGTTCCAGCTTGCAGTTGGCTGGCCTCTGATGCCAGAGCATAATTGCTCGCCTTTGCCTTGGGCTGTGTGTTGCACTGTGATGGGGGTGATCATTGTGTTTCCAGAATTGCTTGCCCTGCCCTTGAGTTTGGTGGTGTCGAGTCAGAAGGAGGCTCATTGTACTCAGCCCGATTGATCACCTCAGGCTTGGTGTTGCTGTTGCCCATTGAGTGGGGGGACCTTTGTGATCAGCTCAATTGCTCGCTTTAGCCTTGGGCTTGGTGTTTTGCAGTGAGGAGATGGAGTATTGTGTCAAGTCAGGAGGTGGACTGTTGTGTTTTGTGGAATTGCTCAGCTTAGCCTTGGGCTCGCTGTTTTCAAGTGAGGAAGGGGGGCCATTGTGCTGAGTATTTGGGATGTGTTTTGTTCTATTGCAGTTGTTTGCTTCAGGGTTTGCTTAGGGTGGTGATGTGCCGTCTGCCTGTTCTGTGCCTGGTTTTAGGGATCAGCGTGAGTAGTAGGGGATCCTTCGTTCGCTTCTCCTAAGCTTGCGGAAGCGTAGGCAGCATCTGAGCAAGGTCCCGTCGGTTTTCGGTGAGGAAGTGAGTGTGGCACGGGTTGTGCAGGGTAGGGTAGTGGAGTGTGGGCTGGGATCGGTCCTGTGTGTTTCCCAGTTTACTGGCCTGATGAAAGTGAAAGGCGTGTCTTAGTGTCACTCGATTTTCTGCCTTGACTTGTGCATGTTGCGGTTTGCAATGTTGCCAGAGCCCGTCCGGGGGTATGCGAGGCCGTGTGTGTCCTGCCTGGCCTCCCCTCGGTTGTTGCGATGGTTTGTTGCTTCCTTGCCGTCTCCCACCTTTCTAAAGCGCGCCTTTCTTCTCTGGTGCTGTCGTCCTTCTCTTGCGGCGCCTTAATTCTATTTCTTATCCTTTGCTGCCATCTTGTGGCCGTTTTTGGAATTGCTGCCTGTGAGCCTTTTGGGTTTATTTCTTTTATTTGTGATCCTGTGCTGCCGTCTTGTGGCCGCTTTTTGAATGACGCCGTATTTCAGTAAAGTGTTTTGGCGGCGTTACATAGGTGTGCTGCTTCTTTGCATTTTAGTGTCTGTGTGTGTTCCAGGCCTCCCAGCGGGCTATTCTTTTGTAGCCCTTGATATTTGCCTTCTGGGATTTCCTTATCTGTGTCCTGCAAGCTAGAGTGATTTTTTCCAATTTCCTTTTTAGGGATTAGGTGTGGCCTGTTTGCTGGGGACTTCATTTGTTCCTAGGGGGTCTCTCTTGCAGTTTGGTGTTTTTCTTTGTTTTTGCAGTTCCTTGTGTGCGCTTTCGAAGGTTTGGTGTTGGCTTTGTGAACGCAGTGTGGAATGCTGTTTGAAACTGCTTTCTCCTCCCCCCATCATTCTTTTTGTCGTTTATTGTCTCCGCATGTTCGGTGATGTTTGCAGTGGTATGGTGTAGTGTAGACCGGAGTGTGTTAGTAATGTGTCATTTCTTTGAATAGGCTGTGTGTGTGTGTGTGCGTGTGTGTAGTTTCTGTGTGAGCCCTCATGGTGTGTGATTGTGTCTTTGTGTCCTATTTTCTTCACCTCCTTGTAACCTGTAAATCCTTGAATGGTATGTCTCTTTACATGCAGTTTCAATGATTGACAAGCATCACTGGCTCCCGACTGTTTAGGAAGAATGCGTATTTTGGGTATGTTCTCCATATTTTCCTGTTTTGGGGTACCTGTCGGCAGGTAGTGTGTGAGTGAGTGCAAGTCATGTTATATGTTTATGAAAGGATGATTCCCTTTTTCACACGTTTTCCCCAGCAGTGGCCATTCATTGCATCCTTAGTTCTTGGAATACATTCTTCTTCCTATTTGGCCCCCAGGTACTTGTGAACTTTCCCGACTGTTTCGTGAGCAGGTGTTAATGATGGATGGGCTCATAGCATGCCATGTCTGCCCTATAAGTGCGCTTCCCTTAATGTGTCACAGCACGTACTGTGCTCTGTCCCCTTTCCCCCCTAAAAGGAGGGTTGTGGGGTTTGTGGCTAGTATTGTCTTGTTGTATTCATGGGGTGTCTTCTGGGGTGGTGTTCCAGAATTTATCTAAGGACGCAAGTACAGGCGGCTAAGAGCAGCCTCTGGCAATAGAGTGGACTTATACGGAAGACTCAAGGTGCTTATTAAATATTGCCCAGGTATAAATGACACAGGAGACAGACAGGCCATGCACGGATCACATGTGGTTTATTTACTAGAGGCTTGGTGGTTTCCAGACCTCGGCAGGCCACCTGGAGATCCGCACCGAAAGACACACACTGGACGTTGGACGTTGCAGCTGCTGCTCGGCGTCTTGTCGAGGCCTTGGCTTGTGGGTCACGGTTCAGACCCAAGGTCCGCGGCAGAGCTCAGAGTTCAGGCAGGATGCAGGAAGGGGAGCGGAGAGCGACCGTCTGTGGAGGAGCAGAAAAGGGGCTCTAATCGCCTTCCGAGCTTGGTGTCTTTTTTCTGCCGAGACCGACATTTGGAGGTATGCGCGGCCGTGTGTGCCTTGCCTGGGATCCCCTGGGGTGCTGGGATTGTGTGTTGCTTACTTGCAGTTTCCCGTCTGTGTAAAGCGGGCCTTACTTCTCTGATGATCTCGTCTTCTCTTCCAGCGCGTTAATTCCATTTCTTATCCTTTGCTGCCATCTTGTGGCGGTTTTTGAGATTGCTGCCTTGTTCTTTCCACGCATTCGTTTCGTTTCTTATCCGCTGCTGACATCTTGTGGCTAGTATTGGGCCAGCAGCGTATTTCATTGTGTTTCGGCGGTAGTGCCGCGGGCTAGCTTCTCCTTTGCAGTTTAGTGTCTGTGTGTGTTCCATGCCTTCCTCCGGGTGTTTCCTTTTTAAGCACTTGATTTTTGCCTTCTGGTGTTTCCTTGTGTGTGTTTGGAAAAGGCAGAGCGATTCATTTTAAGTTCATTCCTGGTGAGTAGGTATGGCCTGTTTCCAGGGTAGCTCATTCGGTCCCAGGGGTCACTGTTGAAGTGTGCTGTTTTTCTTGGGATTGCCGTTCGTGGCGGGCGTGAGCCCTGGAAGGGTTGCTGTTGGGTTTGTCACCTCAATGTGGAGTGAGGTTTGAAGCTGCTTTTTCCTTTCCCACACCCTTCTCTTTGCCGTTTGTTGACCCGCATGTTCGTTGATCCTTGCAGTGATAGGATGTAGTGTAGTAAGGATTCTAGCAGCGATGTGGTTTTTCTTTGGGCAGGCTGTATGTGTGAGGTTTCTGTGTCAGCCTTGAAGGTGTGTGATTGTGCCGTTATATCACAGTTTCGTTATCTTCCGCTATCTGTAACCTGTTGAATGGTGTACCCCTTTCCGAGCAGTTGTAATGACCGGCAAGCATAGCTGGCTCCTGACTGATGGGCTAGGATGAGCATTTTGTACATGTTCTTCAAATTTCTTTGTTCCTAGCCAGCGGTTGGTATATAGTGCCCAAGTGAGTGCAGGTCCTGTTATGTGCTTATGAAAGGATGGTTCCCCTTTAGTGTTCTGAGTGCTTGGAATTCGCTTTTCTGGCTTTTTGACCCCCAGGTAGTTGTGCGGTTTCCTGGCAAGCTGTTGAGTAAGTGTTAATTATGGATGGGTTCTTGGCATTTTACGTATGTCTGAAAAGTGCATTTTCCTTACTGTGTGATAGCACCTTATGTGCTCTAGCCCCTATAGCCCTAATTGCGTGGTGGTGGATATTGTGGCCGGTAGTGGCTCGTTGGACCTGTGGGATCTATTGCGTGTTGGGCACGTCTTTGATCTGCAATGCGTGTTTTTTCCCATAGGGAGCCTTGGTGTTCCAATGCCTTTACGTTGCTCAATCTTGTGCAAACGGCCTTTGATGGTGTCCGTGGGTGTCCTCTATCATTGCTTGCGATGTGGCCATTGGTTGTGATGCATTGGATCGATGAGAGAATTCCAAGCGTGGGTGCTCATATTGGCAGGGTGCATCACATTTCCATTCTAACTCTGTCCTTTTTTTTCGTAGATCCTTTGTATTCTCTTCCCTCTGGCACCGCCTCCCCCCATCCACTTTGGAGCTATCTTGTAGTTCAGTGAGTCAAGTGTCCCCTAATACCTCACTTAGACTCTTCCTTACCTTTGATATTTTAGCTGGTTTTCTTCATCTTCACTCCCCCCTTCAGGCTTATTTTTTTTTTCTTGCATCACAGCAGAATTTAGGGTAATAGTTGCAGTGGGGTGAAATTTTAGTACATTGTTGGCCAGTGAGCCCCAGGCACTTGTTGCTGCTGTTGGGCATCGGTAGCTGTGGCATGCCTGTTGGTGGGTTGCTATATTCCTCACAGTTTTGTGTTTTCCCCAACCAAAGCAGTGCCCTGCTCTGCCACTTCTCTGCAACTGAGATGAGTGGTGATGGGCCTTTCTCCTGTACATGTAACCAAAGATGCTGGATCTTCTGGCTTTATTGTTCTCGTTGCAGATAGTCCTCTTTAACTTTGGTAGTTATGTGTACTCCCAACACAGAATTCCAATGTCCTGAGTTTTCATTGCCTCCCCATGTGTTCTTTCCATGGCGTCTATTCCTTCAGGTATGCCATCAGGATGTCGCTTTTTTTGTGTGTGTGGCGCTGCTGATGCTGTTTTGTGAAGTGCAGTGTGTGCTCATGGATGTAGCGCCGTATCGTTGCGCTGCTTTGGTTGGCATGGCAGCAGACTGTGGAAGCATGAGTTGGCCGATGGAAGCAGGTTCCATTCATAGTTTTTCCCGTGAGCAAGTCCCGCATTTCTTACAGTGATCAAGTGCAAGTCACCAGAAGCTTATTGTGGAGCATGTCAGGTTCTTGTTCATGCTTCCACCCGCCCTGTCTTCTTCTATTGCCTGTGAGTACGTGGGCCCATGAGGGAAGTGATCATCGTTCCTTTTGTAATGTCTGGGAGCCTTTAAGCAATGCACTTTTCCTTTATGTGTTGTAGGTCTTGTGATGTTGCGGATAAGTAAATGTGGCATATGTAAAAAGTACTGCCACGTATGAGTCCGTTGTGTGCTTGTATTGTGATTCTGTGTTCTGATTTTTTGCCAAGCCCGTATGCATTGCATTCCATGTCTGCCTGTTATCAGAAATAATTCCTATGGATCTGACAAGCAGTAAGTAGGTGTTGAGCAGTTTCTTGGAGCGGTGCGCATCCTTTCCAGTGGTCGTCTTTCTCTGTTTCCGTTTTGTGATGGCATTTTGTTGTTTCATGGACACCTTGTGGTTATTTGTTCGAAGCAGTGCCATGTGACCTTTCATCCTGTTGTGGTGCCTCTTGCACGCGCACTTTTCACTTTACCTAGCTGTGGTTTGTTTGTGTGATTGCATGATATCATGGTAACTGCATTCCTGGTTGACCTCTGGATATTGTGTGAAGCCTTTTGTGGGTGTTACAGCCTCCTTCTATGAGTGTTGATGTGTCCCTTTGGGTTCTTCATGTCTGAGTGGCTGCATGGAAGCAGTCCGCAGCCACATAGCGCCCTTCTTTTTCTCAGTCGTGCCTTCTACTTTCCCAGTCCTGATTTGATGTAGACGTGCGCTATCCAGGTGCTGAATTACTGTATTGCTGTGCCGAATCGTTTCCCACTTTTCCTGTCAACGAGCGTTTGTGTGCTTGTGGGGTATAGAAATTCCTTGTATTTAGCGTTCTGCTTGTAACGGTTCGGTGGTGTTCGTGCTCATTGTGTGCGAATTTAGTGCCGATTGCGATGTTTTCCAAGTTTGCAGATTTTAAGTAGTCCCATCCACTGCAAACATGCCTTTGCTGTGCAGGCTTTGGGTACAGGCCCTCAGGGGCGATGCATGTTGCATTCTAGGTTTGTTGTTGTGTACGCTTCTTGTGCGTGGTTGGTGTATTTTGTAGTGTGGGAGGCGCCCCCTGCTCTGTGTGCCATGATGGTGTGCATTGTGAGTGCACTGTGCTGCTGAACAGTGTTTGATGTGCTAAGTTTTCGCGTTGAAAGGTGTAGTCCTTTCAAAGTATATTGGTTGTTGTGAGGATGTAAAAGGGTATTTGTGAGTCTTGTTGCTGAAGCAGGCAGCCTATCTGATGTTCCTGCCAACTTTGTGTGTGGGTTGCAGCGGATCCTTGCACATGTGCAGGGTAGCTCGTTCTAATGGAGTGCTGGCAAACACAAAGGGTGGTTGATGCTGTGTTCCGCTCTCCTAGGTTGTCCTAAAAGGGAAAGTGTGTCATAGGCCCAGATGCCATTCCTTGGAAGACACTTTCAGCGTGTGGGAAATATGTCATAACGAGAATGGCAGCGATCGGTCGATGTGCTGGTCATTTGCTTTTCTTGTAGGGAGGGGTGCTGTGTGATTCGCCTGACTGGTGTTGGGCTATGGGCTCCATAGCCGAGACAGACAGCCAGTCGCCTCGCCCCTTGTGGTGTCCTCAGGGTTCAGGGAAGAGGGCTGTTCCTTATCGGTGCTCCAGCTCGTGTGTAGGTGAGCTGTGCTTGTAGAGTTCAATTGGTCAGCTTAGCCTTGGTGTTTGTGTTGTCAAGGGACAAGGGAGACCCTTTCGATGACTGTCAGAGTCTGTGCTGCCTAATTGCATCCCTGCTTGGGTTGCTTAATGGTTTTCTCTGCTTGGTGCCGTGGGGTCCATCTGTCCCTGGTTTGATTTTGGGGGACAGTCTGTGGATAACTGCTCCTTTGGCGTTTTTGTTCCAGGCTCCACAAAGTACGCGTGCCATCTGAGCGTTGTCCCGGTGCTTGTTGGATTGCGGGTGAGTGGCGCAGGGGGTGCGGGGAGGGCATCTTTCTGCGGGCTGTGAGTGATTTGGGTGTCCTCCCTCCAGTGCGGTCATCAGAGTGGAGTTGTGTTTGCTTGTGCTACTTTTTGTAGGTGTGAGTGGAGTGCGATTTGCTTAGAGAACATTCACGACCTCGGTGACAGGCAATGGTGGCCATCGGTCTTTTCTACCATGCATGCATTGTGGCTTTGTGGATTCATTTGCGTTGCCTGTCTGTGAGGAGCGCCTTCCGTCAGAGAATGTTTTGTCTTTTTTGTGTTTTTTGCTTTTGATTTTCTTTTGTGATCCTGTGCTGCCATCTTGTGGCTATTTTCGGAATTGCTGTCGTTGGGTCTTTGGTTAAGTATAGTTATTTTGTGATCCTCTGCTGCCATCATTTGGCCATTGTAGGGATTACAGTGAATTTCAGAAGAAGTGTTTTGGGGAGCGGTGTTTGCATGTGATTTGTTTGACATGTTCTGTGTCTGCTTTGGGAATTTTATGGTGTCATTCCTTTTCGTCCACTGTTATTATGATCGCTGGAATTTATTCATGAGAGACGATTTCTTTGCGGTGCAGAGATTTGTATGCCACGTGAAGTGGTGTTTTCTGAGAGTGTGTCTGTGTACCTTGCATGACTGCTGCTGTTTGATCTTTCCTTTGTGGGTGGCAATGCATTGCCTGCCCGTTCGCTTTGATAGCGCTATGGGCGCTGAGGTGCGAGAGTGCTGTTTTCGCTGTTTCCCTTTCTCTGTGCCTTTGCCTCGTGTTGCTCGTTTTCTGATCATGTCTGTGATCCTGTTACTTTTCAGATGGTCTACCTACCGTGTATCCATGACTGTATACTTGAACATTTTTGTTTCAATTTCTGTTGGCATATTTCCCCTTTAGTTCTTCACAGGCAGGAAGGGTAAGGAAGAGAGTTGGAAACAGACACGGTAGTGGTGCGCTTCATGTCTGCCTCCTCTACGGATTTTCCCGTGGCCGTGTGCTTTCCCTCACACAAGGCACATGCAGTACACTAGGTTCCGGGTTACCTACCATGCTTGCGTCCTGAGGCTGTTGTTGTCTAAACAGAGGTTGGGCCTTTAGTGTGGAACAGAGGGCATTTCCACTTGTAGTCGGTCTTTCTGCTCAATACTTGTTTTCCTTCTCTTGTGTGAGCGTTTCCACTCTGTCTTTGCTGTCTTTGTGTTTTTGTGGCAGTGACTGCTGCTGAGAAATGGTTGTGGTGCACATTTTTTTTCCGATTGAGACTTTTTTTTTATTCTGATGGCTTCGTGCCATTGAGGACCCTGCTTTCACATTTTTTGTGGTGTGTTAGTTCATGTTAATGTGTGATGCTCAACTGCTGTGTCTTTTCTTTGGCTAGGCGCTTGCAAGTGTCTGCTTCCCCGTTGCCGTGTGTTTGCGGTAGGATCCATTCCTGTGTGTGTTATTCAGCAAAGGCCCTTGTTGTATGTTCTCAAGTCGGTTTTCCTTGCTCGTTTGGGGGCACTGTCAATGAGTGCTCTATGAGGGTGAGCGTCAGCTCTCACCTGAATGGTGTTGCTTTGAAAGGGCAGGTGTGCTGTTGGTTGGCAGACAATTGCTTGAGGGTCTTATTTGACATGTTTGCAGAGCTTTCCTTTGTGGGCGGTGCTCTTTCTTTTGGGTGCATCGGTAGATTTTAGTTGATGCCTTGTGCTCGGTGAATTTTTTCCTGTTGGGTCAGTATCCTCATTTGTCCAGGTCTTTACTGAGGTCATCATTCCGTTGGTTTTGCCTCTGTTAAGATTGGTTTGTTGTAGTGTGTATGTGAAGGGCAGCAGCTATGTCTTTTGTGTTGTGCTATGCATTTTCCTGTCTGTAGTGTAGGTTGCATCACGTTTTCCATCTTCATAGGGTCTCAATCTTGGTTGCGCATTGGCTCGCTCCTCAGTTTTGTGGTGGCATTCATAATGTCCTCTTGTCTCTGTCGTGGCATTGTATGTTTGGTTGCAGTTGTATCGTAGTGTTTTTGAGAACTTTTTTCTTGGTGTCAGGTTCATTTGAGAAAGATGGAGTTGCATTCGCTGTGAAATCAGAGATGGATTTCCTTTCCGTATGCTGAGTTTCCCGCACTGTATATTTGCATCCTATGAGGATGTTTGCTTCTGTGTGGTAGGTTCCTACAAGGTGTTTTTGTTTGCCTGAAGTTGTGGTTGTTGTGGAGGGTCTTTCTGATAGGTGTAAGCGTTTGTGTGTT
>PVJN01036910.1:0-21220 GCA_004026805.1 Lasiurus borealis | reverse complement strand
CAGGCAAAAACCCTTTGCAGTGGGGCTGCCCGGCTGGGAGAGCCCCGTCCAGCAGTTCCCCGCCTTCTCCTGGAGGATAACTGGCTCCCAACTTGCCTCCAATCACTCCCAGTGCGACTCCCAGCCGCTCTCTCTCCCTCTGCCCAGCGACAAAGCTCCAGGTGCGTCTGTTTACTCCGCCGCCATTTTTCCAACCTTCCGACTTTTTTTCTTGTTATTGATTTTAATTTCTATTTCAATCAGCTTAGAATATGTCTATAAGAAATTTTCTTAGTTGACATGAGTGGTTGTTTTAGAGCCTTTAATTTTAACAAATGTCTAATTTTTCCGCATGAATAACAACTTCATAGGTAAAACTTTTATGTCAAAATATGTTTTATGAAAACACTAGAGGCCTAATGAACAAAATTCATGCAAGGGGCTTGACCCTCATAGGTGTGATGGTTTGCCTCGGACCTTGCAGCTCTGGCTTTGTCCAGAAAGTGGTCCAGAAGGATATCCAGGAGGATGTCCAGAAGGTCATTTGGCTGTCTGGTTTAATTAGCATATTATGCTTTTATTATTACAGATAGTTCTGTTTTATTTGTATGTGTTGTACTATTCAAGACAAATATGAAGCCCTTTTATAGCTAAATTGTTTTTACTACCAGAAGGATTCTAGTATTTTTTTCTCAACTATCTTTGAAGTTCAAAAAATTATTGAGAAAAATAAAATTTAAACCTAAATAGAAAAGAGATATATCATTTTCATGGCTTCAAAGACTTTAAATGACGTTAGTTTTATTTAGAATTATCTCATTGATAAAATTATCGGTATGAATTTTTAGGGGAACATGATGGAATTATTCTAATAATCCTATCTAATAAAAGAGTAATATGCAAATTGACCATCATTCCAACTCACAAGATGGCTGCCCCTATGTGGTTAACGATGGCTGTCCCCATTTGGACACAAAATGACCAGCACAAGATAGCCAGCAGGGGAAGGCAGTTGGGAGGGATCAGGCCTACAAAGGAGAGTAGTTGCAGGTGATCAAGCCTGCAAGGGGGGCAGCAGTTAGGGATGACCAAGCCAACAGAAGAGGGAAGTTAGGGGCAACCTGGCCTGCATGGGATGACATTTGGGGGGACAAAGGCCTTCAGAGGAGATCAGTTGGGCCGGGGGAATCAGGCCTGCAGGGGAGGGAAGTTGGGGAAGACTGGGCCTGCAGGGAAGGGTAATTGTTGGGGGGACCAGGTCCACAGGGGAGGCCAGTTAGGGGTGAGCAGGCTGTCAGGGGAAGGCAATTAGGGGTAACAAGGACAGCAGGAGAGGGTAATTAGGGGCAAACAGGCTGGCAGGGGAGCAGTTAGGGGGTGATCAGGCTGGCAGGCAGAAGCAATTAGGGGCAATCAGGAAGACAGGCAGGTGAGCAGTTGGGAGTCAGCAGTCCTGGATTGTGAGAGGGATGTTCAATTGACCGTTTAGGCCTGACATCCCTCGAGGGGGTCCCAGATTGGAGAGGGTGCAGGCTGAGCTGAGGGACAACCCCCTTCCCATGCACGAATTTTTTTCACTGGGCCTCTAGTTATTATATATTCATATAGATATCATATATAGTAAGACACTACTAGAAGAAGGAAAAAAAGGTTGGACGTTCATTCTAATTTTAAAGGCTTAAAGAGCCACAACAATTAATACAGAATTGTATGTTCACAATGAGAGGGGGCAAAATAATAATAAAACAGAAGAGAGACCCCTCAGAATTAGATTCATTTGACACAGATACCTGATTAGGTTGGAATGCTGAGCAGTATGAGAGGGACTATTTTTCAATAAAAATGCTGGAATAATGGACCTATATCTGGATGAGAATGAAACTTCATTTTTATCTCCCACTATGTTAAAAAAATCAATTCCAATTATTAAAGGCAAAACAACAAAGATGAATAAAGAATGTCTCCATGACCTTGCAGCAGGAAAACAATTTTTTATGCATAACACTGAACATATAGAAGACTGTTAATTTAGAGGATTGCTAAATTTGACTCTAGAAAAATTGAGAACTTCTGTTTACCAAATGTAGTCATCCAGTGAAAAGGCAAACCATGTCAAGGGAGAAAATATTGCAACATATGTAACTGAAAGGATTCTTATCTAGAAATCCTATAAAAATAGTGAGAAGAAGATTGGTAAATAACTAGCAAAAGTGTATGAAAGAATGAGCAGCCAATTCACAAAGAAGATATGATATCTTGGTAGCCAAAATAAATTTTGTTCAACCTTAGCAATTACTAGGAAAATGCAAATTAAAATCTCATTATGATACTAGTATACAACTACCAAAATGGCTAAAATTAAAGACTAATAATAATAAATGTTTATATAGATATGGATCAACAGGATTGATCACAAATGGTATTGATGCCATTGTAAATGAGGACAAGCACTTTGGAAAATAGTTTGATATTAACTATTAAAATTGAATATAAGCATGTCTGTAAATATAGCCATTCGACTTATAGGTATAAACAAACAGAAATGCATAATATATACATTAAAATATGCAAAGAATAAACAAATTAGTAATAATAACCACCAAGTTGGTAACAATCCATATGTACTTGTACAGTAGAATCATTAAACAAACTATTATATTTTCATAGGATGGTATACTATACAGCAATTAAAGTATAAACTACAGATTCACACAACAATGTGGATGAGTTCCACAGACATTATTTTCAGTAGAAGAATTAAAAGAAAAAAATCAGGTAAAATACATACTGTAAAAATGTCTATATCATTGGAGAGACACAAATAGTTGATACTATTAAAAACAGCAAGTAAACATAAATTCAAAATAGTGATTATTTTTGAGGAGAAGTGACTTTTGTACATGGGAAGAAGCATGCGTTGGACTTCAGTGATGCTGTTGATGTTCTAAATCATCTCACCTGGATGGTGGTTTCGTATTGGTAATCATAATAATTCATTAATGTGAACATATATATTGTATGTGTTTTCTGTATGTGTACTATTTTCCTGTAAAATGTTCTGGGTTTTTTTATTTATTAAAGGAAAGTAGGCCAAAAGTTTAGTAAATTTCAAGTGTGCAATTCTAGTAGTGACTCTTCCTTTACAGCTTTTAAAAAGGATATATGTATTTAAAAATAAATAAAATTAAAACATAATGAAAAATCAATAGGATATATGCTCTAACAAAGAATTTTATGTTTCTGCAGCTAAAAATACTAGTCTGAAGATATTAGTTAGATGCTGAAATATTAAATTTTAGAATATTATAATTCTTTATAGAAACAGTAGGAGAAAATATTTGAATTTGAACTATCTCCCAAAACCTAGGATATGTTTGTCATCCATATATAACTGAAGAATGAGTGGCATTTCTTTCTGATTGCAACTACTCACTTTTTGATGCTTTGTTGGCCAATATATATCACCTATGGAAATGGTCACAATTATGAGTCACCTGGCCCTTGTGAATTTATAGAACCACTGTCAAAGAAATCTGACTTTAGGATTTTACATTTCTAGATTTTACCTGTGTGATGCTAGAATGTAGTTTGCTAGCTTTTCTGTTTTAATTGGCCTTGTCTTAGAAATTACACTAATCAAAAAGGTGCTATGAAAGGTGCTACACATTATTACCAAAGCCTTGAGGGAGCCCCAGAGACTGGATTTGTATTTTTAAAATGAAACTGAGGAAAATGTGACCACAAAAGATAACTAAGTCCTACTTTTACTTAATGTGAGACTAGACTGTAACTTCTAATTTCCCAGGGTGCTATTTCAGAGGACTCTAAAACTGACTCATCAAACCATTTTTACTGAATTAATCTTTTTTAAAAAAACAGACAAACAAACTTGATTGTTATATGTGAAAGACTGTTCATTCACACTTTAAAAATAAACTTTATTTTTTTAGATTTAAAAAAAATTATAAAGATAGTACAGAGTTATCATAAACCATATACTCATTTTCCCTTTTCATTAAGATCTCACATCACTAGTATGGTATATTTGGTGCTATTAATGAATAAATGTTGATACAAAAATAAAGAAAAGTTCATAATTTGTTGTTTTCTTGTTTTTATCTAATGGTTTATTCTATGTTTCAGATCCCATCCGTATTACCAAATTATATTTAGAGCGTCATGAATTCCTTAAGGCTTCTTCTTAGGTGTGGAAATTTCTCAAACTTATCACTGTTGATGTTTACATTAAATGCCTGGCTGAAGTAGAGTTGAGCGATTTCTTCACTAAAGTTCCTATCTCCCTTTCCAAACTATGCTTTTGGAAGAAAGTCACTATATGTCTCCCAAATTTAAGGAGTGGGAGTGAAATTAATCTTTATTTTTAATAATCTTTTAAAGATTTTTTTAATCTTTATCAAAGAGAGAGAGAGAGAGAGAGAGAGAGAGAGAGAGAGAGAGAGAGAGAGACAGGGATATGTGAATGAGAAAGAAACATTGAAACATCATTGATTAGTTGACTTTTATATGTGCCTTGACTGGGGAAGGAACCCACAATCTAGGTATGTGCCCTGACCTGGGAATCAAACTTGCAACTCCCCCCTTTTTTTTGGTGCTGGGTGAAACTACATCTTCTTGAGAGTTGAATATTTATGTAATGTTTTTGTAATTAGGCATTGAAGATTTGTCTCTTTTCCCCCATTTATATAAGTTTTAAGAGGCCCGATGCACGAAATTCATGCAAAGGGCTCGGCCCTTGCAGCTACAGTGGCTTGCGTTGGCCCTCTCAGCCCCTGCTTCATCTGAAAGGTCATCTGGAAGGATGTCCAGTCTAATTAGCATATTACACTTTTATTATTATAAATTAAGGATCAAATTAGATTTTAAGTGTGGTTTTATGTACATATGTTTGGTTCATTTCAGTTTTTTGTACTCTAACTGACCTAAATTATCTCCCCAGTTTCTTTTGTTACCCACAGAGATAGCCATTGGTACAGAGAGAATGAACTGTTTTCTAATTATTCTACACACATACATTATTTTATATTAGCAAACTTCTGCCAGAAATATTCTTTGCCTTTTTTATATGAAAACATTCATTTATTAATTTTAAGGATGAAGTTCAAATGTGACTTCCTCTATGACACTTTCTGCAACTTCCCTACATGTTCAGTTTCTCACTGTTCTTTGTTCTGAAAATACTTTGTATATACTTCCTTTTATAGACTTACTTTATTGTATTTATTAACTTTTATGACTCTCTATCCCATTTAGGTATGTTTGAAGAACTTGAACATTTTGTTCATGTGTAAGGCTGCTTCTAGCCTCTATGCCAAGAAGAATGCCCGAAAGCCAAAGTTCCTATTTAATTTGAATGAAGAGTAAAAAAACCCAAAGGGTTCTGTGAACCGTCTTGAAACATTTAAATTTCTATCTCTTCCAATATTCTTGTAAAGAAAGTCACTTTGTAGTGCAGTTTTTGTAATTAGTCCTAGGACAGTGGAGGTTGTATATTGTCAACTCTTAATTATCTTTTTTCTAAGTCTATTTCCTTACTTCTTCCATGAAATCAAGACATACAAATTATAAGCCAGTCAGAGAGAGAAACAGGTATCACATGATCTCACTTATATGTGGAATCTAATGAACAAAATAATCTGACGGACAAAATAGATTCAGAGACTTGGAAGCCTGAAACAGAATGATTAATCTCAAAGAGAAGAGGAGGGAGACTGTAAGAGATTAAGCAAATAATTTATATAAATATATGCATAACCCATGGTAGGCCTGAGGGGGGTGGGTGTGGGGTGGAAGGAGTCAAGGGGGTCAAAGGGGATGTCTGTAATAAAGATAAATTTTTAGAAATAAATAAAACACTGTGTCTTCACCAACCCCTGCAAATCCCTACTTGCCAGTATAATTGCAAACAGAACATGATAGTGTTTGTAATGTTTGACCAGATTGACCTAATACTCCACACTAGCTGCTGGCCTAGAGTCATTTTTTTTCCCTCTTGGTTTTAGTTTTAGTTTTCTTGAATGGCCAAAGTGTGTAATTTGCTATTTTGTGAGTTGTTTACATTGTGTTAATTATGATACCTCATTGCTTAGTAATTTTTAGTAACTCAGTTTGCAAAGGGGAGATTTGTGTGATATTGTTTAAGTAATGGTAGAGTGACTGAATGGGGTCTATGACTTGTGGGCTTCTCTCTGAAAATCTATTAGGAATCTCTATACCCTAAAAGTTTTGTGGGTTTTGTTTGTTTGTTTGTTTTGTAGTGAAGAAGGGCACTACTGACCTCTACATAAGGCATAAAGGTTTTGTTTGATTGATTTTGCAAGGGGGGATTCAACCATGTTTGCCTTTGTTGGTGAATATCTTGTGGTACCTGTCTGGTGGACAGCCTTCTAGGCCTAAATACTCATGAGAAGAGTAAATTGGTCTACCTGTCAGTGATCCTCTTTTTAATATGGACTCAATTTATTTAAACTGCCTTTTAACCAGTTTCCATTTGGCATAGATGACAGGAGAGGACATTACAGAAATTAAGTCAAGCTCTAGGTCTGTTGTGATTTACAATGTATTTGGTCTTCAAAAGAACATATCCCAGGATGTCTGGGGAGAAAATGCTTTGATGCTGAGCACAGAATCATGGGCCATTAAGAAGGCACTGGGGGCCCCAGGCAGAGGTAAGAAAATCAACATGCTCTTTTGGTAGAATGACTTTTCCATCAGATTTCTCATTGCCTGGAGCCAGCTGGGATTAAAAAAAAATCTGCAGCTACAAAACAGAATAGAATTCTGGCTTCTACACTTCCTGTGTGATTTAACGCAATGTTTCTCAACATTATTGCACTAAGAATCCTTTTTTTCTAATTGCTGCTCCATGAAATTTAATAATGTCAGAAATGGTGTATGTATTTACACATTTTATGTCTGTCTGTCTGTATGTATGTATGTATACTGTGAGTTATACACAAAAAGAACAACTAGAAGGCTTATTCTTTCTTTATTCAATACAGAATAAAGAATGGCTAAATAAAATTTTTAAGTTAAAAAAATTAAAATTAAAAAGCTACCAACAGTTAGCTTAATTACTAGATTTGTTTAGAAACTTAATGTTATTTACTTATATAAAGTATATTTTCTCAAATTAGCCATTTATGTAAATATATAATAATACCAATGTAATAAAATTTTAGAAAATTATTAAAACCAGTTTCTATTCTAACAAAAGTAAAATAATAAAAAATAATTCCAGAAGTATTTTAGTGAACATAAGTTTTAACTTTGCTTAATATGAGAAAACAACTTTTAACTAGCTGCTAGATATCTATTCCAATATTGTAAACATTTTTCTTTTTACTATCAAGCAAAATAATGTTTGGTTGAATTCCTTTTGCAAGATTAAAAATAAAATTCATACTCTTACTTATTTCATTTTCAAAGCTACAAAAGCACACAAGTCACACAAAAGCATTGAATATCAAATAAAATCCTTAAGACAGCCAATAACAGCCCATAGACAGATACATGCCCTCATGATATGACTTCAAGATTGTACGAAATCAAGATAGAGCAAGTCCTCTAGTCACAGCCATCTTGTCATCATAGTTTTGTAGCAATAAACTTATGTATATTTTGTGCATGTTAAATGAACTCAGTGCAATTTGTACTCATGTGTCACCCAAGTCAACTCAATGACGAAATGAGATTTTGCCAGGAAGGGAGTCATTGCAATCAGTGAGGTTTTCTCTCTCCTCCAAGAAATAATTGTTGTCCCCTTGAAGGCCATCTCACCCCCCTTAAGGAGACATATTTTAGATACTGGAAATACCAGGGGAAACACTTTGTGAAGTATATGATTATCTAACCACTATGCTGTATACCTGAAATTAATCCAAAATAAACTTGAAAGTAAACTGTAATTAAAATATATATATATAAAGAAGGCATGATTTCAGGTACAGTCTTTGATGCCAAGAGCCTTGGATTCTTAATTTAACAAATGGGATTGAAAAGAAATGGACTCCCCTCCATCTTGTCCTATAAGGGCTGGGACCCCTGCCTAAACACCCTCCCTTTTCTGGGAGTGGCCACAGGTGTGCCAGCAATGTCTTAACTTTCCTAACCCCCACCCGAATGGACCAATGAAGCTCCAGGAACACAGCGAAGGTCCTAATTAAGCTTAACCACAGAAAGACCCCAATTCAGGTGACCAATCTCTGTAACCCTCATCACTTTCCTAAGCCCCGTAATTATCCTACCCCATATAACTCATTGTCAACCCCCCCACCCCCGCTCGCTCTCTCACTTCACTGCTGCACCAGAAAGAGGCTGAGAGCCAAACCCGGGTTTGAATAAAGACTCTTTGCTTTTGCATCGGAAAAGGCTCCTTAGTAGTTGATTATTGGGGACCCGAACTCTGGGCATAACATTTGGGAGCCCGTCCTGGATTCCCAATACCCATGAGAGACCCCAATCTGGAGAGTCCGTCTGACCGTGGTGTCTGCATGTTGTCTGTTTCTGTTCTGTGTGTGAGCTTGGTTCTGAACTCTGTAGTGCCTGAAATGGTCTAAGTGGACTCATGGGTGGATCTTGGGCCGGAGGAGTCAGAGGATGCTCTGATTCCTCACAAAGGACGTGGAATCCCCTGAAACCTCTGGGACGAACTGGGTCCCTCCTATTGGTTGGCACACGGCCATCGTCCAGTGATCAGTTTTGTTTCCAAGGGATCAGAAGGCTGCTTTTGGGTCTTTTTATCTGTTTGATCAGCTTTGTTTCCGTGGGATCGGAAGGCTGTTTTGGGGTATTTTTATCTCTGATCAGTTTTGTGTCTTTTTGTGTACTTTTGTGGGCTCATTGGACAGATGTTATGGGACAGACTCAGGCTACCCCCTTGAGTATTATGGTTGATTATTTTAGAGAAGTTAAGAGAAGGGCTAACAACCTTAGTTTAGAAGTGAAGAAAAGCAGATGGCAAAAATTTTGTTCCAGCACGTGGCCGGCCCTCAATACCGGATGGCTGCCAGAAGGGACTCTTGACCTCCCCACCATTCGCTGGGTCAGATAAATCGTTTCTTGGCCAAAAAGAGGCCATCTTAATCAACTCCCTTACATTATTACTTGGCAGGATCTCGTAGAGGACCCTCCCGTCTGGATTAAACCTTTCCTAGCTCCGCGCCTCTGGAGCCGGAACCCATTCTTGCCTTGCAGGAAACAGAGAAGAAAAAGAAGGTGGTTACTTCAGAGAAGAAGGAGAAGGAAGCCACCCTGCCATCAGCTCCTGATCCCCTCCACCCAGTTTTACAGGGGGGAACTGGAGAAGAGTTAATTTTCCCTCGCCCGTACCAGTTCCCCAGGTTTCTGACAGCGGAAAGGGGCGGGCTTCCAGGTATGGCTACAGTTCCAGTAGGAAGCCCACCTCTTACCAGGCAAAGGGCTCAGACGGAACTGCATGTTGCAGCCTCTGACTCCACCATTAAGACTCTGCCCTTGTGAGCTGCGGGCCCCCCAGGTACGGATGGCAATGAGCCCCACCACTACTGGCCTTTTGCCACTAGTGACCTTTATAACTGGAAAGCACAGAATCCTAAGTTCTCTGAGAAGCCGGCAGGGCTTATCGATCTGCTAGATTCTGTTCTTTTCACTCATCAACCCACCTAGGACAATTGTCAGCAGCTTTTACAGGTCCTGTTTACAGAATCCTCAATGGCCAGGAGGGTGGTTGCTGTGGTAGACGGGAACCTAACCACTAACCAGGCCCAGATAGATGTCTTTTTTTTTCCTTAACTAGACCTGACTGGGACTTCAACACAGCAGAAGGTAAGGAGAGGCTCCGGGTCTACCGCCAGACTCTAATGGGGGTTCTCCTCATGGCTGCTAGAAAGCCTACCAATTTGACCAAGGTAGGGAACGTGCAGCAGGAAAGAGATGAGTCTCCAGCTACCTTCTTAGAATGGATCATGGAGGCATACTGCACTTACACCCCCATGGACCCAGAAGCCCCTGAGAATAAGGCAGCTGTAGTCATGAGTTTTATAAACCAGTCAGCTGCAGACATCAAAAAGAAACTGTAGAAAATAGATAGATTCGGAGAAAAGAGTCTTTGGGACTTGCTCGAAGTGGCCAAGAAAGTGTACAATAACTGGGAGTCCCCTGAAAATAGGCAAGCCCACACCATGGTGGCTGCCAGTGACAAGCAGATCCGAAACCTGGCCAAGATTCTGCCAGCCACTACCACAGAATCCCCTGAGGAGCGGACTCGCCACCTTCGCCAGCTTGCAGATGACCAAGAAGAAGGATGGGACTTGCTAACCAAGATTGGAACCCAAATAACTTTCAGACAAGGGGGACCCCAGGTCACCGATGGTAAAGGCCACACCATGCAGGTTCTGACTCTGAGACTGGAGGATGAGTATTGTCTCCACCAGGGGGTGCCCCCAGTAGAAAGCACTGTGGACAGGTGGCTACAAGAATTCCCCACAGCTTGGGCAGAGACGGGGGGAGTTGGACTGGCTGCTCACAGGGTCCCAATCCTGGTGGAGCTAAAGCCTGGAGAAGGCCCAATAAGAGTCAAGCAGTATCCTATGTCCCAGGAGGCCCGGAAGGTAATCTAGCCTCACATCAGGAGATGCGAAGTCTAGGGGTACTAGTCCCCTGTCAATCTGCTTGGGACAGCTCCTTTTCTCCCAGTCAGAAAGCTTCACACCAATGACTATCGACTGGTGCAGGACCTCCGGGAAGTAAATAAGAGAGTCATAGATATACATCCAACTGTTCCTAACCATACACTCTCCTAAGTTTCTTGACACCCTCTAGAGTCTGGTATACTGTATTAGACTTGAAGGATGCCTTCTTCAGCCTGCCGTTAGCGCCTCAAAGCCAACCCCTGTTTGCCTTCGAATGGCACGACCTGGAGGAGAGATACAGTGGACAACTAACCTGGACGCGACTGCCCCAAGGGTTCAAGAATTCACCTACCATCTTCCACGAGGCACTGTACGAAGACCTCGGTGAGTACAGGAGAGAGCACTCCACTCTCACCCTCCTTCAGTACATAGATGACATCTTGATTGCTGCTGATACTGCCAAAGACTGCGAGCAGGGGACTAGAGACCTGATGGCCACCCTGGGGACCTTAGGGTATTGGGCCTCCCCAAAGAAAGCTCAAATATGCCAAGAGAGGGTGAGTTACCTGGCATACATCCTGCAGGGTGGACAGCGGCGGTTATCAGATGCTAGAAAAGAAACTGTCCTGAAGATCCCTGCCCCCAACCCCCAAAGAGAAGTAAGGGAGTTCCTAGGGTCGGCTGGCTATTGCTGCCTCTGGATTCTGACAAACTGACCCTAGGACAGGAGATCTGGATTACAACCTCGAATGCCATTGAGGGGGTCCTAAAATAGCCTAGCAATGCACGTATGACTCATTATCAAAGCTTGCTGCTCAACCCTCCTAGAGTGTGGTTCCATCCAAGTGTGGCCCTCAACCCCGCTACTCTGCTGCCTGACCCTGACCTAGATGCCCACTACATGACTGTGCGGGAATCCCGGAGTGGGTGCATGGACTCTGGAAAGACTTGACTGACCCACCCCTCTCTGATGCAGAGGCCACCTGGTTCACGGATGGAAGCAGCTTCATGTGAGACAGGTGCAGGTATGCAGGTGCAGCAGTGGTCACTGACACGGACACTGTATGGGCGGAGGGTCTGCCCCCTGGGACATCAGTTCAGCGAGCAGAATTCATTGCATTCACCAAGGCACTGACACTGGGGGCTGGGAAACGGCTCAACGTCTACACAGATAGCCATTATGCATTTGCTACAGCTCATGTTCATGGGGCGATATATCAGGATAGAGGGCTATTGACAGCAAAGGGATGGACAATAAAGAATAAATAGGAAATTCCTGACCTGCTTGCAGTTTTGTGGCTCCCCACTAAGCTAGCCATTATCCACTGCCAAGGGCACCAGAAGGCAGATGACCCAGTGGCAAGAAGTAACCAAAAGGCTGATCAGGCAGCCAAAGCAGCGGCCTTCACTTTGTTTCCTACCATGGCCTTACAACTACCAGACCCCGGGGACCCAGTCTTGCCAGATCAGCGTGGGTATTCTCAGGAAGAGCTGCAGTAGATCAGAAGGCTTCCCCACATCCAGGGAATTAAAGGATGGTGGTACACACCAAACAAGGAGCTCATACTACCGGACTGGCTTGGGGTTACAGTGTTAGAATGCATGTATTGGTCCACTCACCTGGGGGCACGCAAATGAAAGGAATTAATCCGACATGGCATAATTAAGATTCACCAACAGGACATCAAAATAGAGCAGGTTGTATCTACCTGCAAGACTTGTCAACTCACAAACACAAGAACCAGGCAGAGTGAAAGAGGAACCCAGCTCAGAGGAACCAAGCCTGGAGCACAATGGGAGGTCAACTTCACTGAAATTAAACCAGGAAAGTATGGCTATAAATATCTTTTAGTATTCCTAGACACATTCTCTGGCTGGGTAGAAGCGTACCCAACCAAGCATGAAACAGCCCAGACGGTCGCCAAGAAACTACTGGAAGAAATCCTACCCACGTATGGTTTTCCAGCTATGATAGGATCTGACAACGGTCCAGCTTTTATTTCACAGGTAACACAGGCAGTAGCTAAAGTCATAGGGGCAGATTGGAAATTACATTGTGCCTATAGGCCCCAGAGCTCAGGGCAGGTAGAGAGAATGAATAGAACTCTAAGAGAGAATGAATAGAACTCTAAAAGAGTTCTATTCATTCTCTCTACCTGCCCTGAGCATGGAGACTGGCTGGGATTGGGTGGTTCTCCTTCCATATGCTCTTTACTGGGTAAGGAACTCTCCTTACACTCTAGGTCTTATCCCTTATGAGATTATGTTTGGCAGACCCCCCCCCAATTATTCCTAACCTTAAGGCTGAGCTTCTTGCTGAATTTGAAAATCAGGAGATATCTTTTCTCTTAAGAGGGCTGCAGAGGGTGCATGAAAACGTTTGGCCACGCCTCCGAGCAATCTACAAGGCTGGCCCAATCCCGATGCCTCACTGGTACAAGCCAGGGGACTGGTTGTTCATCAAGAGGCAACATCAGAAGACCCTTGAGCCACGCTGGAAAGGCCCCTACGTCGTCGTAGTGCTGACCACACCCACCACTCTCACGGTTGACAGCATCTCCACCTGGGTTCATCATACGCACGCTCGCCCGGCTGATCCCTCTGCAATCCAGGAGGACTTCATCATGCAATGGAACATCGACCAGGACCAGGACCAGCGCAACCCACTCAAGCTCAAGCTGCGGCGCACTCGACCTGCCTGATGTTGGTAACTTTACTCGCGACCACTCCTACCACGGGGAGCCCACACACTCCCTATAATATTACATGGCAGATCATAGACACCATCTCAGGGACAATACTTAATCAGACCTCCCAGATCCATCCTAAGAACACTTGGTACCCAGACCTCTACTGTGACTTGCTAGACCTCATCCCCCTTAGATGGGACTCTGGCTTTGTATGGGGCCACCATTTTTATGTCTGTCCCGGGCACTCACAGACTCCTCGGAGGCACACCCGGGACCCATGCAGAGGAGCTGAGGACTACTTCTGTGCCTTCTGGTCGTACGTCTTGACACATCTGGTGGACCCCTCCCAAAACAGATGACCTAATAACTGTGGCTTGGGCAGCAGCACCCGCCTGTCAGGGTCATCCTCACACGCCATGCAACCCTGTGCGGATATCCTTCACAAAACAGGGGGAGAAAGCAACAGGATGGGACATTGGCAAAACCTGGGGATTTTGCATCTATGATACTATCAGACTTGGGGCTAGGGATCAGGGAGGATTATTTACCCTCCGGGTTCAAAACACTCCCCTTCACTATCACTCCCCCTGTGAGAGTAGGGCCCAACAAGGTATTGGCAATGGCTCCTGCTCCCCGGCCCCAGCCAACTATGTCCCCAGTGCTCCCCACCAAGAGAGCATGGGTTACACCCACCACAGGGAGCCTGAGCCAGAGTCAGACTTCACCACCTGAGATAGACCCTCTCTTAATCCTGGCCATAGGAGCCTACCATGTCCTAAACGCCTCCAGGTCTGACCCAACCAAATCTTGTTGGCTCTGTCTGTACTTTGAACCACCATATTATGAAGGTGTTGCAGTCAAAGGCAATTACACAATGGCCCCGAATGCTAGTTCCTGCAGGTGGCAGCAGTCTGCTGTAAGGCTAACCCTCCAGGGAGTGATAGGGCAGGGATCGTGCATAGGCAAGGTGTCCTCAGACCAGTCACACCTTTGTAACAAAACTCTGGCCATTCCTGGGGAAGCAGTATATCTCCTGCCCCCCGAATACGCATGGTGGGCATGTTCCAGCGGCCTCGTTCCTTGCATCCATTCTTCAGTCCTTAACTCCCAAAAGGAAGGCTTTTGCATACTCATGCAGTTAATTCCCAAGTTAATATACCACTTGGAAAAAGAAGTATTTGATAAGTTGGGGGCCACTAATTCACGAAATAAAAGAGAACCCATCACAGCCCTAACCATGGCAGCCCTCCTGGTGTTAGGACTGGCGGGAGCAGGGACAGGGATATCCTTGCTTGTCATACAGGACAAGAACTATAGGGCCCTAAGAATAGCCATTGACTTGGACATAGAAAGAATTGAAAAATCCATCACCCTCCTGCAAGAATCCCTCACTTCCTTGTCTGAGGTGGTGCTCCAGAACAGGAGGGGATTGGACCTACTACTCATGCAGCAGGGCGGCTTGTGTGCAGCCCTAGGGGAAGAATGTTGTTTCTATGTTGACCATTCAGGAGCTGTCGTAGTGCTGACCACACCCACCACTCTCATGGTTGACAGCATCTCGACCTGGGTTCATCATACGCACGCTCGCCCGGCTGATCCCTCTGCAATCCAGGAGGACTTCATCATGCAATGGAACATCGACCAGGACCAGGACCAGCGCAACCCACTCAAGCTCAAGCTGCGGCGCACTCGACCTGCCTGATGTTGGCCCTTGTAAGAGAGGGATTGCAGAAGAGTAGGCTAGAAAGGGAGCGGTCTCAGTCTTGGTATGAATCACTGTTTAATTGGTCTCCATGGTTAACTACTCTTATTTCCGCCCTCATCGGACGGAAATTATTTTTATCTCGTGGCATTCTATCTAGCAACTAAAAAGTATAGCTGGGAAAGGGGAGATGTTTACAGAGTCCAGATCCAGGTTCATAAAGCAAGGAAAAGAAGGGTAGATTTGGAGCTGAGTTGAATAAATTGTAACTAGTACAGATGAGATGAAAGTATAGTTTTGGATATTGGAATTAAGGTGCCTATAAGATACTAATGTTGATATTTAGCAAATCTTTAGACATCTTTTAAAAAGATTTCAGGATTTGAATGTAGGCATAGTTGTTATCCTCATAAGAATGTTTGAGACCTGTACGAAGAGCATATAGAGAAAGGTTAGTGGGTTAAAACAAGAACCATAGGAAAATTACTTAAGGGTTGGTCAGAAAGAAGGAGAAAACTACAAGTCAGAGTAGGACAGTAAAGGGTGATAGGTTTTAAGAAGGGGAGAGAGATCACCAGTGTAAAATCTAGCAGAAGGAACTAGCAAGAAAATATCTGAAGAAAGGCAATATATATACATATTCCTCACTTAAAATAGTCTAAACTAAGATAAAACTATCTTTTTTATTTGGAGAGCTAAATGATTACTTTGAAAAGTTTGGCTCAAAAGGATAGGCATGAAGTAGCAAGCTGGGGGTATGATGCAAGTCTCAGATGAGAGATCAAAAGAAATATCCAACTTTTGCATAAGATAAACTTGAATATGGTTTAGTCTGTAGATCCTTTGGTTTGCTCAAGGATATGGTCTTTTTTTTAAAAAAATATGATCTTTAAAGTCTGAGAGGGGACCATGAATATCCACTTATTGTTTATTTAATCCAGACATTTTAGAATACTGACATTTGGAATGCATCTTTCTTGAAATTAAATGAATGGACAAAAGATTGTTAATAGTTCTTCCAGAAAAGCAATTTATAGAATAATGGGTATAATAAACATTGGAACTGAAAAAGGAGCTTTGAAATAGTTGACTTCCTTATATCTCTTCATTGAATAGTTGTGTCCTAAGAAAACACCAGCAAAGGCAAATGATTTTCTTAAGATCACATAGACAAGAAGTAGCAGATCTGTGGCTAAAAGCTGAGGCTTTTATTCCTCTTTTCTTAAGAACATCACCAGTGTCCACATGGCCACTTCCATTCCCATCCTGCCACTCTTGAGTATCTGTGTCAAGAAAAAATGTGGACCAAAGTGGAAGCTTATAAAAAATAAAACTGTGCCCTGTGGGAATTGACCAGAATGTGATTTCACCGTTGTTCATTTTCAACCAAGAGATTTTTTTCCTATGTATTATCAAACTGGTTAAAAACTCTGACTTATAATTTGTAGCCCTGGATTTTAAAGTCAGCAGAGGCTACTGATTTTCTTGATACCTTAGAGAATCTTGGTGTGGGTCTTCTTCCAGCCACTGAAATGCTGTGGTTAGAAACAGCGTCCTTTACTCAGTGAAATTACTCCTGGTGTCACTAACAGAGATGAGGTAAGAATGAATGAGGTAATGGTGGCAAATTGCTTTTAGATGCTAGTGGAAAACAAAATATCAAAAAATCTCAGTTTTCCTCTTTCTTCTCCACAGAGTGTATTTCTCAGTGTTGCAGTACATAGAAAACCAAGGAAATGAATATCAAACTACAGAAAAGGAAGGAAAAGGCTCAGATTGCTTTTGTAATCATTTTCATGAAGACAGGAAGGAAATGAAAATACCTAATACCAATTGGTGAGCAACCAGTCTTTCTGACAGCTCTCACTGAGATCTAGCTCTCCCCCCTACGTACCTCATTTTTCACATGGAATGCAGAGACAGAAGAACCGAGGAGTTAAGCATAGATTGCTAGAGAAAGACTGATCATGGGTGTGACACCAAGAGCTGCTTCTTGCTATCTGTGAAAACCTGAGCAAGTGGTAATCTCGCTGAGGCTTGGTTTTCATCATCAGTGAACAGAACTAAAACTATTCCTTATTTATAAGACCAGTGTAAGAAATCAATGAAAAATTCCTAAGTGCCTGGTGCTTCACAAGCATTTAACAAAAGTTATCATTATTCATTACTATGGCTACAATGGGTAATAGTAATAATAGTAATATAGTCCTTATTGTGTCAGTATCTAGTATAAAAATTTTTAATGACTTCACTCTGCTCATGCAAGAAAGCTAAAATTCAATAGCGTGGATTCAAGGTCATGGAATTTGTTACTTACAGTTTACATCACACACTCACTCACACACACACACACATACACACACACACACACACATTTACACTACCTTTGGGTTGGCTTGTTCATTCTTTGCAAACATGTCAAGACATTTTGTACCTCTATGGTAGTTCTTTCTACTGTTGTCTCTACTTATTAAGTAAGCCCTTACCTCTATTCCTATTTTAATGAAATCTTCCTCTGACAAGGCACCTCTTATAGAAAGCATTTCTGCTCTCCAGAATGGCAGTTTTCTCATTTGTTCTTATGTGAATGCACTATTTAGCAGTATGTCTCATGCACTAAATTGTAAGCTCCTGGACTATGGACATCCGACAAGCACTGGGTCAGGGGTTGCAAATAGTAACAATGCCACACACCTATGAAAAGAACAAGTTTTGTTTCTCTCCACAACAAGAGTCCAGTCCATTTCTGCCTCATTGGCTATTTACTCAAACCTTATATTATTTCCTAGTTGACCATTTGGCTAATTGTCTTGTCCAGCTGGTTGAAAATGGGTAGTGAATACCATATTGTGTTACAATAGGATTAGGACTGTTGGAAGCAGACTGTATGGAAAGAGGAGAGAAGCAATGTGATGTAAAAGCATCCAAAGCTTGCAAAGTGGACTCCATGCTTTAATTCTAACATTTATTAGCCATGAGACCTTGAATGTGTTTTCAGCCTTCTGAGCCTCTGTGTCTTTACCTGAAAAAAGAGAATAGTTGTTTTTTTAACCTCATAAAATTTAATAAAGGATTAAACAAAATAAGGTGTGAAGCAACTTGTACAGATTTTGGAACTCAATTCTTTGTACT
Organism: Lasiurus borealis; assembly: GCA_004026805.1. Taxonomy (NCBI): domain Eukaryota; kingdom Metazoa; phylum Chordata; class Mammalia; order Chiroptera; family Vespertilionidae; genus Lasiurus; species Lasiurus borealis. Next base: position 3,089 of record PVJN01036910.1, on the reverse strand, counting down.
CATTGCAAGTTACTTTATTCCTTATTTCCTCCTGAGAGGTTCTAGATATAAGTTATCACTAAAAGAATAGGAGTTTGTCCATCTTATAAATAAGATATTCGAAGCAGGCAGTATTTTTTGAATATAGGTTACTTGATGATTGAAAATGACCAAATGTACAGATGATAAAGTAGTATTGATAGTGAACACAGTGTGCATAAGGCATACGAATATCATTGAACAAGTGCTCATTAATCTCTTAATAATGTCAGTCACAGAACTAGTGGTAAGTAATATTAAGGTGTCAACCTTGTGATATGGTTCTTTTAACTTCTAAGTTCTTGGTTTTCAAGTAACACAACATAAATTGAAGCCTGACAGCTGTTTGGTAAGCTATGTAAAATGAATTCAGTGTGAGTCGGCTGAGCTCTTAATGGTTACTGTCTTCAAAGTAGCAGATTTGTCTGATAGGTCTAATCTGTCACCAGTTATTGTGAGCTATTCTAGCTATTTGGCTAATAAAAGGTGGGGGGCGGCGGAGTGTCCTGTTACTAACATTGGTCTAAGGAGATTTTTCTTTTCTCAACAAAAATATCTAAGCATTGAATTATAAACTGCATTAAATATTAATAAGGTACATATTTATACTACAAATAAGCATAAAAGCATATCCTGATTCTTTTTGTTAGATTCTATCCTTTCTGTTATGCATTAGCCATCTATAATACAATTCTGCTGTATCTTTTCCCAGAAACATATCTTCTCAATTTTCAGTCTTCTTTCTGAGACCTGCTACTGATCAAATCATCCTTGGACAATTTCTCTTCCTTTCTAACCCATCCAAATTAAAGCAACAATCATCATTTCCCTAAATTATTTTAATTAGATTGTTCTCTGCACAGGAAACCATTGTAACTCTTAATTAGCTCTTGAATCAAACTAGCATCTGCCTTGGGGCCTTCAACTCCTATCACTCTTTTTACTGGCAATGGTTCTTATATTCACATAGTATAAACCTTCTTCTTTTTTACCTAAACACCTGGATTTCAGACTTCTTTTTCCCTTTTACTCTTCTTACTAAGTTGTGTCCCCAATCACATTCACAATTTGTCATCAAATTCACCTTCTCATTCACCTTTTCTAATTGATTCCTCTAGGTTCCAGTAAATCCAGGCACTTTAGCATTTCTTTAGTGTTTTAGATAAAGTTCTATAGGGCTAAGAAATACATTCCTATGTATGATAAGCCCTCAACAAATTTTAGCAATAGCAGAGGTATTTTATTTATGGTCATTTTACTGATAATGAAAAGGAGTCACCGAGTCAAATGACGTGCTAAAATCTTCTGTTGGAGGTTTTATGTCTTAGTTTACATCTGACCAATTCACTGTTATATCTGACTGGCAGAACCAAGAGGTCAGAAATTCTACAGGTCAGTCTCATATCTAGAAATATGCAGTCCATAAAGTAAAATCTCAAAAACACATTGCTACTGAACCCACTGGATAATATTTCCAGCAGGTTTTTTCCCCAGGAAATATTATATGAGGGGTATAGTTGTTTAGGTAGTTTTCTCTAAGTTGAAAGAAGTAAAAAACTACAAAATCCTGAAGATATTTTATCTATTGAGTAAACACTACATGTTGAACATTGGGCTAATCACTGAGAATAAGGAGGCAATAAAATCATTTGATGGAAATGGCTATGCCATTGGAGGAGATGGATATTAAACCAAAAGTAGGCAATTATTTATTTTATTGTAATTAAGAATTTGAAAATATACTTACTATAATTTTAATTACAGTTTTCATTGTATTTGAGGTGACAGACACAGAATTATGAGATTGCAAAATAAAGGGAGTTAAATTAATTTGGGGAAATTTGAAAATTGTTCCTTGAGAAAACAACATTTAAGGTTTAGTTTCAGAATCAATGGGAGTTGGCCAAGAAAGAGATTCATAGGTGAGTAGCAGCACTTTCAATAAAATGATAACAAATAGCCCTGACTGGTTTGGCTCAGTGGATAGAATGTTGGCCTGCAGGTTCAATCCTGATTAAGGACATGTACCTTGGTTGTGGGCACATCCCTGGTAGGAGGTGTGGAGGTGTGCAGGGGGCAGCTGATTGATGTTTCTCTCTCATTGATGTTTTTAACTCTCTATCTCTCTCCCTTCCTCTCTGTAAGAAAAAAATCAATAAAATATATAACAACAACAAAAAAATGATAACAAATGAACAAATCCATAAATGTTTATGAGTTAAAAACTTTGAGGAGCTGGAAAGAAAGTCCAAATTGCTGGATTGTGAGTAAGCATATAGAGTGGAATAATATTGGGGATGAAGGAAGGGGCCAGAAAACACAGGGCCTTGTGTACCATGGTAACATGTGTGATTTTGTTCTGTTTCCTATCTTTCTTCCATAGTATCTCTCCACCAGTCCTCGATGTTTCTACTTCCTTTATCTCTATTTTCTCTCAACATCAGCTCTTGTGAAATAAAACCATCTTTTCACTAATGATTGAGTAAAATATAATATTGCCCATCCTATATATAAAAAAAAAGATTAATATGCAAATCGACCGCATGGCAGACACTTAACATAGGAGCTGCCCTCTGGTGGTCAGTGTGTCCCCACAGAGGGAGTGCCACTCAGCCAGAAGCTGGGCTCACCACTGGCCAGTGCAGCAGCGGTGATGGGAATCTTTCACCTCCACTAAGGACCCCTTGGGGATCCTGGACTGTGAGAGGATGCAGGCCAGGCTGAGAGAGACCTCCCCTAGTGCATGAATGTCATGTACCAGGCCTCTAGTTGTATTATAATAGGAAGCAGAGCCTATATTTTATTTCAGCCAAACAAATTAAGATATAATTGTTGTCTCTTTAGATATGTGAGCAGAAGAGTAAATATTTTAGAGGTAGCAATATTGACATCATACCAGTAGGTAGTCACCTACTTACCAGTCTAGGTTTAGTAATTATAGGAAGAAAATAATGGTATTTATTTAGTTCCTGTTTTTGGTGCTTCATCTAATAGGGTTAGTGGGTAAGAGGAAGTATTCAGGTGGTGGCATGTAAAGGAGATGGTTGAAGACGTATTGTGTGTGTGTGTGT
>PVJN01036909.1:0-21231 GCA_004026805.1 Lasiurus borealis | reverse complement strand
ATCAACAGAATAAACTGGTGAATATAATAGAATCAGGAGCACAGAAAGGGAGTGGACTGTTAATTCTTAGGGGGAAAGGGGTGAAGGGTGTACAGGGAGAGACTGGACAAAAATCATACACCTATGGATGAGATCAATGGGAGGGAGCTAAGGGCAGAGGGAGGGTGGGAGCTGGGTGGAGGGGTGCTATGGAGGGGAATAAAAGAGAAACAAATGTAATAATCTGAATAATAAAGATTTAATTTAAAAAAGAGAAAAAAAAAGAAAAAAAAAGAAATAAACAATACTAAATTCATAAGGTACTTGTGAAGATGAAATGAGAATACATCTGACTATGTATAACAGGGCCTGGAATATAATAGCTATTGAAAAAATGTTGTTTATTATTATTATCATAATAATCACCATCATCAACCTAAAACATCTGTCTTTCTGGTCTACCATAGTGTGTCCCCACCATTAGAGGTTTTGTCTTACTAGTATTGTCACAACTTAAGGAGGCTGTGGTTCTGCTGGCATCTAGTGAGCTGAGGTCAGGGATACTGCTAAACATTAGACAATGCACAAGGCAGTTTCACACAAAAAGGAATTATCCAACCCAAAATGTCAATAGAACCTTGCCTTACAGTCATTCCTTTAGGTTGAAATCCCCTGCCATCAGTTCAAGATTTAATAACAGACTTGAGGTTGACCTAAACTTGTTTCTTAAAATGTCAGCCCTTAAAGACCTTTGATATGTATGTTCTAAATACCTGTTTTACTAAAAGCAAACCTCAAGGACTTACCTTCTCTCTGGTAGTAAAAATGAATTTTTTTCTCCTGTCTTTCAACCCTGCCTCCTGAAAGCAGACTGCTGCAGATTGAATAGAAAGACAGTGTCAAGGTCACTAGGCTACCAAATGAGAGTGCTAAAATTGCACCCCATATGTTCAGGTCCAGTGGCTGAGAGTCTCAAGTAGTGGAGAAGCCAGTGGAGCCCAGGGCACCTGAGGCTCAGAGACTGGGCTTTTCTATCTCCTGACCCCTCACCCCCACAGAGCCTGGCATGGGGGAGAGAGGTGTGCAGGAAGTGTGTAGTAGTGAAAAGCACTGGACTTGGAGTCAGACTTTGCACTGAATCTTGCTTTCTGACATTTTCTCTGTGTTATCAGCCAACCATATGAAGCCTAGATTATTAGCACTGTTCAGTATACTTCAAGACTAAATTTGTAAAGTTCATTCTCTCTCTCTCTCTCTGCCTCGAATTTCTTACTAATAAAATAATGCTAATAAAATGGACTTATCACACAGCACTGTTTACAAGACTAAATGGGATCAAAAATACAAATATCATTAGCAAGGCATTTTGCTAATAATAGCTCAGAGTGCAATTATTAGCTGTGTGGACTGAGGGAAGTTAACTTCATGTCTCTGTGCCTCAGTTTCCTCATCTCCAAAATGGGCATAGTAATATTATTCCCTCTCTTAACATTGCTGTTATGTGAATTTAATGAACTAATATACACTTTAAACAGTGCCTGGCTCATGGCAAGTTTTAGGCAGGATGTTAGCTAATATTGTAACTAACCATTCTTTGTCCTTTTGGTTCTTCCTAGTGAACTCTGAGAGCCAACCAAATGCAATGCTTCTAAGTCAATCATATAACTTTACAACAGCCAACAAGAAGAAGCCAGTTTCTTCCATGTCATCTTCTTGCCAAATCTCTATTTCACGATTAGGAGACAATAGCACTCTCTGCTGCCCAGAATGGCAACAGCACCGTCATCCCCCCTGACAGCTTCATTAATATTCTGTCCTTTCTGCCCTGCCAATCTTGCCTCTTGAAAATGCGCTTCCCAGACTGATGAAATTGCTTCTATGTACTAATATCATCAGCAAAGCATTCTCCTAAGCAGCTGACTCATGACTTTTTTTCAATCAAAAGGAACCATCCTTCTAGGCTCTAGTTAGAATTTGAATAGCTGCCTGTCCTCCAGTTCCCATTAGGAAGCAACACTCTGAGTCTTCCTCACTGAGGAGGGCATTCTCCCCATGGGGAAGGAAGCGGCGAAACTGGAGCATTATAACAAATTGTTCCCTTCCAGCAATCTCTTTGTAATGTGACTGTTTTCAAGGTAAACTCATTCATATTGTTGAACAGATGGCAAAAAAAAAAAAAAAATAGAGCTCTGTCTTTGTATTTTTGACTCTCTTCAGAAACACTTTTCCAGATTCAGAGGTGAGCAAACAGGCTTTTTACCCACATGGATCCTATGGCCAGAGTAAAATAAGACACGGTGTTCCCATTTCCTCAGAAAGAAAACTAGGGTTCACTGAAAACCTACTACGTTGGTGATTTTAAAGTATTTTCTCTTCAATCCTCACAGCGGCCTTGTGAGCTAAAATTCAACACACCCAGTAATAACTTTGGCAATGTGGACCTGAGGTCATAGATGATCTGTGCTAGAGCCAAGGACTTGAACTTTTTTTTCACGGTATCACACTACCTCCCAAAGACTCAAAATCATTCTGGGAAAACTGTGACCAACAAGTTGGTGAGATAAAACTAGAGTGATCAGGGAAGAGGAGCCTTGGGAGAAAGGGTTATCCCTATTCTTCTCTTCATGAGGAGCTTCTAAGTTTTCCATAGGAAGGACCCTCAGGTGTCCTGGGGATGCTTAAATATGAAAAGCTTTCAAAGTGAGAGCATTTACTAGGAAATTCCACCAAACATTTCAGGAAGAAATAACATCAACTCTGCCCAAACTATCCAGAATATAGAATAGGAATCTCAACTCATTTTTGCAAATAGAGATATGAATCTCCATTCATTTTTGAGATTATCCAGATTCTAAAACCAAAGGCATTCCAAAAAAATAAAACAACTTTAGAGACCAATGTCCCTCAGGAATATAAACCCAACATCCTTAACAAAATACTAGCAAATCAAATCTAATAATACATTAAAAGTATAATACCAAGTGAGGTTTCTCCTAGGAATGCAAGGCTGGTTCAACAATTAAAAAGCAATCAATGCAATTCAACCATATCAACAGACAAAAGAAGAAAAACCACATGATTACCTGAATAGACACAGAAAGTGATGGAGTCCAACCCTGGTGTTTTCCAGATGAGAGGCTTGAAAATACGTTCCCAGTGTTACAAGGTACTACCACATCTGGATTTAGATTCCAGCTCTCCAGACCTCAGAGCTGTGTGGTGTTATCATCCATGCTGGGAGCCAGAGTCTGATAGTATAGAGGAAAGTCACTTGAGACTTCATTCACTGGGCTCACGTGGCTAACTGAAATGAGGGAGTAAGAACAAGCTAGCTCTCGCCCATCCTACACTGGGAAATGCCTGAAGTCATGTTCATTGCACCAAATCAAGAGAGGAATGCAGAGGAATTATGAATCTCCTGGAACTTTCTGAAGAGGTGAAAATTATAACTGTTGCAAATGTGATATAAAAAACACACTTGATAATTTGAGAAATCAATCACAGTTACATTTCTTTCGAAACAGAGTTTTTTAAAAATCACAAATTTTCATTAAGATAGGAAAAAAAAGGCTCTAAGGACTTTGGGAAAACTGAAGTGATGGAATCCCTCAATTCTACCATTCTCACCAAGTTAGGGTTGGCTCAGCAACCTCACAAATGTTCACTTTCAAAAACACCCTTCATCAAACTATTTGTTAAGAAAATTTCTTATTCTCCTTTAGTAATTTGATATCTTGTTCACAGTCACAAAAGTGATAGTTGTGATTATTCAAAAACTCGAGGCCCGGTGCATGAAATTTGTGCATGGGGTGGGGGTGTCCTTCAGCCCAGCCTGCTCCTTCTCCAATCTGGGACCCCTTGAGGGATGTCTAACTGCCCTATATGGATCGGGCCTAAACGGGCAGTCGGACATTTCTCTCACAATCCAGGACTTTTGGCTCCCAACTGCTCACCTGTCTGCCTTCAAAATTGCTCCTAACCGCTTCTTCCTGCCAGCTTGATCACCCCCTAACCACTCCCCTGCCAGCCTGATTGATGCCTAATTGCTCCCCTGCCAGCCTGTTTGCCCCTAACTGCCCTCCCCTGTGGGCCTGTTCACTCCTAACTGCTCTCCCCTGCAGGTCTGGTCACTCCTAACTTCTCTCCCCTGCAGGCCTGGGTCCCCCCCACCTGCCCTCCCCTGCAGGCTTGATCATCCCAAACTGCCCTTCCTTGCAGGCCTAGTCCCTCCCAACTGCCCTCCCCATCACATGGGGGAAATCATCTTGTGTGCTGGAGTGATAGTCAATCTGCATATTACTCTTTTATTAGATAGGATAGAGGCCTGGTGGATGGGTAGGGGGCAGCTGGTTTGCCCCAAAGGGTGTCCCAGTTCAGGGTAGGGGTTTCCTTGGGGAATGGGGTGGCCTGGGCAAGGGGCCTGTGGTGATTTTCAGGCTGGCCACACACCCCCAGCAACCCAAGTAGAGGCCTTGGTATCTAGGATTTATTTATCTTCTACAATTGAAACTTTGTAACCTGGAGCAGAGCCAAGCCTCCTGCTCACTCCATGGTGGCAGCCATTGAAACTTTGTTGCCTTAAGTGGAGGCCTGGGCTGGCCAGAGTGTGCAGAAAGCTTGGCTTCCTCCATTGCCAGGGGCAACCCAAGCCTCCCTCCTGCTCTTTCTGTGGCAGTAGCCATTTTGGTTGGGTTAATTTGCATACTTGCTCTTGATTGGCTGGTGGGCATAGCTTTTGGATGTAACAGGGGTATGGTCAATTTGCATATTATTCTTTTATTAGATAGGATAATGTCAAAACCAAAGTGTTCTTTTTCTCCAGGCAAATTCTCAGTTGTTCTGTCCCTGGAAAACCCTCTATCTGCCATTCTCCTCCCCAAAACACACACATACACACACACACACACACCAGCTCTTCCTTCTCTGCCTCTTTCTCACCCTGGGTCAAAGCTCTTGGGCAAGGTCAATACCAAACACTCACGTCACCAGGGCAATAACTTACTGCAAACCAGCCTCAGCCCAGCATCTTCAAAGTGAAGCAGAAAAGGATGTGCCTTTGCTCCATTCACTTCCTCTCAAGCTGGCCCCTTTAAATGGGTTCCAATTGTTTTTTAATTTTACAGTTTGAAATGTACTCTAAGTTTAATGCTCCCAATTATCTCATCACCTCAATTTATAGACAAGGCAGGGGGGCTTACAAGTAGAATAGGTTTCTGCCACTCTCCCCATTGTATATAATAGGAGCTAGGTGTACACAAGTATCATGGCACCAATGTCAAGGAGGGCACAGTCTTCTTGAAGGTATCAGGAAAATATATAAATAGCAACTTTATAATAGCAACCAGATAATGAGCCCTTCATGCATTCCATGAACTGCGTTACTTATTTTCTCTTCAGTCCCATTTCATCCACAAGCCACGTCCAGTAGAGTAAATGTGATCATGCCCATTTCAATAATGGGGGAAATGAAGCTGAGAGGTCGTGATATGTCCAAAGTTACACATAACAAGCATGTGGCAGACTCAGAACATGAACCTGGGCCTAAGTCCAAAGCCTGGGCTCTCCACTTCACTTGGCTGGGTCTTGAAAAGTCCAGGGTCTCAAAAGAAATGCAAACAGTATGTTGTGGTGTTAAGTGTGCAGTGGAAGTGGGGTGTTAGGGAAGGGGTTCATGACTGAGAAACAATCAAATTTTCTTGGAAATCTTCTACAGAGAAGATGACATGGGCAGCTAAGTGCTATCTTGATTGATGAACAGAATTTGAAAAATTAGAGATGGAAGGGAAAAGGACAGCATGTTTATAGGTGGGGGTGATGCTGCAAACAGAGGCTCAGAGGTAGGGATGGGTGCCTCAAATGCAGAGAATAAAATTTTGTTTTGAGGGAGGTCATGGGATATTGTCCTGGCCAACTGTAAGGTGTTTTATAAGAAACGTGATACTAATGGTAAAGATGGCCGTTTTATTTCATGTCGTTTTTATATAAATTATAGTCAAAATTATACCTATATCATAGCTTCTGCACTCAAGAAATTTGCCTTTCATTTGGGAAGATAAACAAGCAACTGCAGCACAACAGTACATTCTAGGAAGGGTGGGCATCCTAGAGAGTGAGGTCAGGTGAGAACCGAGGGACGTGAGGGCATCACCCACACGGCAAAGGATGGGGTGCTGGACAGAGGCCACATCTGGTGCGAAGACCCAGACAGGAAACAGCCGGTGGCTTGTTTGGGAGGCTGCAGGTGTGGAGCAGGGCAGAAGAGGAGAGAGCAGTTGGGAATTGATAACATGCGAGGCCAGAGGGGCCTGCGAGGGGTCAGCTCGTGATGAGACCGTGTGCTGTGCTAGAGAGGATGTGATAAGGTGCCCGGGCCCAGCGCTGGCACTGGCTGGCTTCCCACTACAGTCAGCAAATCAATTACGCCCTCCACCGACTTTCGCCTTGTGTATTTAGAATGCAAGGAGCTCGCCTGCCAAACATCTGCTCTCGCTATTAAGCGTGCCATGGTAACCATTGCACTCCCCTGGGTCAGCGCCACCAGGATCGGTAATAATCACAAGTGTCAAAAACGAGAAAGAATGGAGAGGGAAAGCTGTGCAAAACCCAGCGGCAAGATGATTGGGCTGGCGGCTCCGATCTGGGGGCCTGCCAGCTGCGCCTTCTGCCGCCCCTGTCGGGGGCGGGGGAATTGATGCGGAGCTGGCCTCCTCTGGCCCCTTCTGTTGATCTCTCTCCTGGATTATTCATCCACTGCTCCCACCCACACTGGAGAGCGCGCCTGGCCTCTGCCAGAACAGCATATGTGCCCCTGCGTCGTTGTGTGTGATGGATAAACCCGCCGACAGCCCGCCGTCCGGGGGCCTCTGGGTGAAGGCCCCACATTGACACAGGCAGGCAGCATGGTGTCCTGGCAGGAGAGCGGCTTGGAAGACAGACAGGCCCTGCTAGGATTTCCGCAGCCCAACCTCAGAGGCTGAGACACTGGGCACATCTCTTACCTTCTTTGACACCCGCTTACCACTTGTAAAATCAGAGTAGGAACGCTCACCTCCTAGGGTTGTTGAGAGACTTCGAGATAATGGGGTCACGGGGGAGATGGCAAGGGTGGTTTTCACAGAATATGCTTGCAAAATTACCTACTATAATCTTTTTTGTTTGTTTTTTGAACTCTCAAACAAACAAACAAACAAAAAAAGCTAGGTGCTATGCTGAGCACTTTATTCATATGTTTGAGTCTGCACCACCTGCAAGGGCGATGTCATTATCCCCACCTACAGAGAAGAGGAAGGAGCCAGGAAAGGTTAGGTGACCTTGTCCCAGTCACAGAGCTAACAGGGGCGGGTCAGAGGGGAAACTCGGGGCTTCCTCCACAGCCCACGCACCTACTGCTTACACCATGTGGCAAGTTCTCCATGTGTCAAGATGAAATCTGTCTCAATAAAAATTATTTATAGGTCCCACCTACTTCTTCTGCTAGAGACACAAAAAATAAGCCTAGTCTCTCTCCCAAGCAAAAGCCCTTTAAAAACGCAGAGACAGTGCCCATCGCCCCCTAATCTTCTTGACCCCAGGCCAGAAGTCCGGAGCCCCTCAGCCAGTTCTCACACAGCCTGTCACATTCTGCAGCGCACCCTCAGAGCTGGCCGGACCCCTGAGCTCCTGGGGTCCTGGGAGGAGTGTATATCCTCCCTCAGTCACTGCCTCTAGGGGTCTACACAGAGTAGACCTGACCCTGACGCTGGCAGGGCTAATGCCACCCTCTGGAACACACCCACGTTGCTTTTTCGGCCTTTCCCTGCATCCTAGTCTCCAAGCAGAGAGCATGGTAATACGGACTCCAGCGCCCTCTTGTGCAAAAGGAGAGAAATCTGAGGGAAATGAACATACCTTTTTAAGGATGGAAAAGAGGAAGAGGCTGTTTAAAAAAAAAAAAATGCTCGCCCAGCCCACCCTGCTGCTGCTGTGTGCTTGTGTCTCTGGCTGGAATGTCCCTCTAGGGAAGCCTAACTCTTCTAATGATGGAAAGAGACAAGTGTGTTGCCATGTACCCTGCGTTTAATATCACCTCCTTCAACCCCCTACTCGCAGCCTTCATTCAGCTATGCTGGGGCATAGGAGAAAGGACTTGCAGCCATACCTGGGCACATCTGATGTGGAGAGAGCAGGTGGGTGACAGCAGTAAAGGACATGGGAGTGAGGATGGGTATGCCTGAGGCACTAATGGGGGAGCAATTAAGAGCAACCTGAGGTCAGATCATTCCTTGAAATTTCCACCACTGGTCCCACACTCCTGCTTCCTGCAAATGTTATCTGGGAAGGTCTGCCTAGTAAATCAAGCAGCCATTGCTCTCTCTACCAAAACCTCCTGGGGGATGTTGGGTAAGTCACCTTTCTCCCTCTGGGCAAGGTGGTGTCAGAGGTCCCTGTAGTTCTAAAATTCCCTGAGCTCTAACGGAGACCCATCTCCAGATGAATGCCAGCCATCTAGCAGGCTCCTGAGGGATGAGACCCTGGATTACTAAACTTTTCTAGTGAACCAAAATTACAGGACATATTTCCATAAAACACAACTGATCATCAAATATTTGTGGAGCATCTACAGTACCTAACAAATACAGAGTTGATGTCAATGGTTTTTTTCTTGCATCATAATTGCTCAGTCTTCAATAAACTAAGAATAACTGAAGGTATTTTTATTGCCTTCATTTAGCATCCTTACTACCAAGGGAGTATGAGTGAAGGAATCAAACACAGAAATTACAGCTATCTTCTCCCTCATACAGAGGGTTATAAGATATCAGTTTTCCCTGTTAAAACTATTCAATGTTTTCAAAACTTTAAGGACAAAGCATAAACCATGGAGTTACAGCCTTGGATGCAACAGCTGGGAGAGGCCCATGGTAGAGATGGCACAGAACTGCTATCTTAGTAATCTAGTCCCCTAGTGTGCCCTCATTCCTGCCCCCTGGCTCTGCAGGTCCATTCTGACTGTCACTGTCCTTCTGTCCATGGACCCACACTCACTGGCCTTGTCTATGCAGCCAGTGGTGATGAACTGCACTGGGGAATTCATGGCTCTGGAGTGAGCAGAGGGCCAAAACCAGCAGTCCTGGTCAGGCTGTGTCCCCTCCCCCCATCTCCTCCCTGAGACTCCAGGCTCTCCAAGCACCCCACCAGCTCACCTCTTCTGGGAGGGTCCAGTTATTTATTCGTGGGAGACAACTGGGACCAAGTAAAGAAAGGAGTGAAGTCGGTATGGCAAGACAGAAAAAAGACACAGAGCGAAGAGCAATAAGGAGAGGAAAGGGAATAATGTGGTATAAAATAATTCCGAATATTTTCATCTGGCTTTACTTAAATAATTTCATCTCTTATTTTTATAACTTTGAAGGTCTTTTTTAAACAGACTTTTTTTGCGGGGGTAGGGGGATAAGGGCCAGGCACCACAAGGTTTGTATCAACAGCTATATATTGGTTTCAAATAAGCCATTTCTGACTTATCTCTGTTTCCATTCATGATATCTGCAGGTAGAAACTCCAATGAGTGCAGACTTAACTGCATTATTTTAAGATCACATCCCACTCATTGGGGAAAGGAGAGAAGAGTTATTCTTGCAACAGAAGATTTGTGATACCACAACTCAGGGGCTTACCGGGAATGTGAATTTCACAGACCTGGCCAGACTGTAGACTATTCAGCAACTTATCTTTTCACATATGTTGAAGAAGTTGAGTCTTTCATCTTGAACTCAAGTCCCGAAGAATTCAGATTTTAGATTTTAAAAAAGTGCTAATATACTACTGTGTAAGGCCAGTATATCAGTACTTAAAAACACATGCTATGCATAATCCCAGCATGTCTACACCCAATGCAGCCTGTTTCTTCTCATGAGATAGGAACGTGAAATGAGCATTGCCCCAGGACTTACACATAGGAGGCAGAGGCTGTGTTGAGTGTGTTTTCCACCTCATTCAAAATTAAAGCTCAGAAAACCGAGCCCTCCTCACAGATACATGCTCAGAGAAGGCACACACACAAAGGCAGTTCTTGTCTGCAGGAGGCAGATAACAAGGCAGGTGCAGGCAAGCAGAGGCCACGGCAGCCTGGCAAGAAAATGTCAGCCCAGAGAATACATTGATAACAGAATCCCCGTCCGTCTCTGCTGCTCATGGTGGGCCATGTTAATGCAGCTTAAGGATTATTTTCTCCTTGAAAGAATAGGTCGAGTTTCCAAACCGCATCTACTTCCAGCCGACAGGCTCATGCTTTGCAAAGCTCTGTTAAACACTGACTCATTGGAAAGAAACAGCCCTTTCCAAAGAGGAAATTGGATGTATATTTGTGTAAACCTCCCTTAAGAGGTTTGCATTAAACCCCTGTGATTACATGGCCTGGAGACTTGTTCCTGGCTTTGTGGTTCCTCCTGCAAGAGCTTTCTTTAGTGGGTATCTCAGCCCATTCTTAAAACTGGTGTAAGCTTTTGTATTTGGAGTTCTCAACCTAAACTGTAAAATTACATCTGCTCAAAGGCTGCCTGGTTCAGACACACAGGCCAAGGTCATATTTCAGTGGAAAGAAGAATAGGGAAACTTGGTTATACAAGGTAAATGATTGGTCTTGGAAGTAGTTTTGCCTGAAGATATTAGATTTCCTTGATCTAAATATTTTGTTCCTGTCAACCACCCACCAACAATGCTATCTGAGACATAAATACCATGACTTCATGATGCATAAACAATTACCCATAAAGTCAAAAATTTAATCATAGGTGTTTGGTTTTGTGGTATGGATGAATGTTTACACTATTTACCTTTTTCCTCCAAAGTGAATTCAGCCAAATTCCTTGGTGTGAATGACAGTCATATCTGCAACCTGTGTTTGCTTTTATTGTCACTCACCTTTTTGCAAAGATGTTTCTATTAAAGCATTTCAGCTATTGTTTTTGGTTTTGGTTTTTTTATTTGTTTTTTGTTGTTGTTGTTGTTGTGTATTTTTTTTATCAGCTCCAACTGTACTTTTTATAATAAAACCTACTTAGTCCTCAACAACAACTATTAGCTGACTTATGTGTTTATACTTAAAATATAAGATGTATTATTCACAAAAACCAATATAAAAAACAAAACAAAACAAAAAAACAGAAAGAATATGGACTTTGGAGTCAAAGAGTTCTGAATTTGGTTCTCAGTTCTGCCATTTGCTGGTTGTATGATCTACCTAAGCCTTAGTTTCCTCATCTATAAAACAAGTAGGGAATATTAGGAATAAGAAAAAAAATCTACATCATAGGTTTGCTCTGATTATATAATTAAATGAAAGAATAGATATTTTTAAAATACCTAGGATGAAGTAAGCCCTTCATAAATGTCCATGAAGACTGTCCAGGAAGGCCTGGGATATAAGTGAAGATGAGAAAGGAGAAGAGTGCTATGATGAAAGGTTGAAGTGTCATCCTATAAAGACTGTGCTACGCTTATATTACTACCAGCTAAGGGTTGAGCTTAATCAATATTATTTCTCTCTGCCATCATCTTGCTTCTGGGTCAAATAATGACAAGACATTTAAGGATTCAAGATACAGTCAAAAAGTACTATCTGATCATGAACATCACAACTCTTCCAAAATAAATAACCCGACCTGCTGGAGGCAAATTCCAACAGGTCATAATTATTCCAGAAGTTCATCAGAAGGCTGATGGACATTGGGGCTTCAGCAGGGCTGAAAATCTGTATATTATTACCTGCTGCTGAACAGCCATAGGCATTTCCCCCAACCTGATAATCTTTTCCTGTTTATCAAACCTTACCTTTGATATGTATATCTTCTTTGCTAAAGGGAAAAATGTATTAATAAAAAGCAGTGGATCTGGAGATTCAGGGAGCCATTTCACAAAAAGGAGGTTTCTGCCTGGTTCTTCATGCTTACACATTTATATTTCTTGTCTAGTCTCTATTCATTTATGCTCAGCCCTTCCTCAGATTCCTGAACCCTTGATGCGTAAAGACTGGGACATTTATGGCACCTCAATGAGGTACATCTGGAGAAGATTATCACTCACCTGAGCAAAGGAAAAGGACCACCAGTAAAGTGGGGATCACCAGTAAAGATGAGGGTCACCAAAAATTTAATGGGGAGATTCACTGCATGGAAAGCCCATACCAAGCTTAGAAAAACATGAGTCTAGGTGAGAGGGAATGTCTTTTTCAAGCTGGTAATAATGGGGAAGAATTTGTTTAAAAGGCAAAATTATAAAGAAATTGAAATGTCAAAAGGTACTTTCTTAAATCAGACTCAAGTGTGGTTGTCATATTTAACTATGTGGGTTCTTGTTCAAATTGCAAAATGCCTAATTCAAACAGGGGATCAAAAATCTGTAATTACTATAATGCCACCAGATCATCTGCCTCTACTGTGGAAAGACTAGGCAGATAGAAAGGGTGGAGCTATCAGCTCTCTCACAGGGAGACTATGATGCTTTGTTTAAAATTTATCATATGACAGGAGAGAAACCAAGATGGCAGCATAGGCAATCACCTAAACTGCTGCCTCGCACAACAATTTTAAAACTACAACTAAAAGACAAAACAGACATCATCCAAAACCACAGGACAGTTAGCTGAGTGAAAATTCTACAACTAGAAGGAAAGAGAGGAGCTTACAGAGACTCAGAGAAGCTGCAAAAAACTGAGGTATGGAGACACTTGCATTGAGAGAGCGGGTGGCAGTGAGCCTGGCTGGCTTCCTGTGGTGGGAGGGAGATGGAAACTCTCAACTACACAGAACCCCTTATCCTACGGCATTGAATCCCAGCTCTGGTCAAGACTCATATGGGGGGAGTCTGGACTGTGAAAAGGGAAGAGTGCAAGGAAATTTAGGGGAGCTGTGAAAAGGCAGAAGTCTGGGGCGCGAAAACCAATGCGTTCAGAGAGAACAGACTACTGATTGTGCCGCTGACTCTCTCTGGTGGGCAGGAGACAGTGCCTCTCAACTGTGCCACTTCTAATTGCATTGAACCCCAGTTTTGGGTGAGACCCTGAGGACCCAGACTCATACGGGTCCCAGAGCACAAGGGAACCAGAAAGGCAGAGGTCTGGAGACATCCGCGTGTGCGCACAGAAAGGGCTACAGTGATTACCAATTACCGAGAGACACTTGAGACCCAAGGGCTGCATAGGGCAGAACTGACTAGAAGACAAGGCTGTCTCTGCTCAGCCCTGAGACTCCACCCCACCCAATCTGAACAGAGATGTTTTTACAGCTTTGCAAGTCTTGCATCATAAGGCTAATTCCAGCACAGAAGTTCTCCTGACATAGTGAAAATGCAGAAATAAAGGAACAGACCACAAATTAAAGAAATGGAGGAAAACAAATGACTGAATATAGAATTCAAAACCATGCTTATAAGGTTTTTCAAGAATTTCCTAGAAAAGATGGATAAATTTAGTGAGACCCAAGAGGAGATGAAAAAGGACCAACTAGAAATTAAAAATACACCGACTAAAATAAAAAATATTATACAGAGTCCTAACAGCAGACTAGAGGAAGGCAAAAATAAAGTCAAAAATTTGAAATACAAAGAAGCAAAAAACACTCAACTGGAAAAGAAAAAAGAAAAAAAAATCCAAAAATGTGAAGATAGTGTAAGGAGCCCCTGGGACAACTTCAAGCATACCAACATCAGAATTGTGGAGGTGCCAGAAGAAGAAAGAGAGCAACATACTGAAAACCTATTTGAAGAAATAATAAATGAAAACTTCTCACATCTAGTGAAAGAAATAGTCTTACAAGTCCAGGAAGCACACAGACCCCCAAACAAAAGAAATCCAAAGAGGACCACACCAAGACACATCATCATTAAAATACCAAGAGCAAAAGACAAAGAGAGAATATTAAAAGCAGCAAGAGAAAACCAGTTAATTACCTACAAGGGAGCACTCAATAATTGTCAGCTGATTTCTCAACAAAAACTATGCAGGCCAGAGGGGAGTGGCAAGAAATATTCAAAGGGATGAATAGCAAGAACCTACAACCAAGATTACTCTATCCAGCAAAGCTATCATTCAGAATTGAAGGGCAGATAAAGAACTTCACAGATAAGAAAAAGCTAAAGGAGTTCATCAACACCAAACCAGTATTATATGAAATACTGAAAGGTACTCTTTAGGAAGAGGAAGAAGTAAGAGATAAAGATAAAAATCATGAACGACAAATACATATCTATCAACAAGTGAGTCTAAAAAGTGAATACAAACCTGATGAAAGAATAAACTGGTGAATATAATAGAATTGGGAAAGGGGTTAAGGGGTACAGGAAGAGAGTGGACAATAATCATACACCTATGGATAAGGACAATGTGGGGGGTGGATAAGGTAGAGGGAGAGGTAGGAACAGGTGGAGGGGAGTTATGGGGGCGGGGGAAGAGAAACAAATGTAATAATCTGAACAATAAAGATTTATTAAATTAAAAAATATTATCATATGACAACTTGAGGCAGGCAGAGTTTAGCTAAAATAATTTTAGAGGCCAGTCATTGCTATGGAAAGAAAGATTCAGGAAAAGAACTCTGATTTATTAAGATTTGTCTATGTGTTATGAGTGATTGCTTGTCTGTTGATCTGTCATTTTTGTTTGGTTTAACGTGTTTATTGTTAGTTTATTAAGAAGGCCTTTAATTATTCAGTAAGAAAGAAAACCTGGGCAGCCAGATCATTTACTGAATTTAATAGGATGTGGGAGTGGGGAGACACGTGGTGATCCTGTAAAATGGACACTCACTCCCAAGAGTGTTATTAACAATCTTATTTTCACCATGCTTTGATTTCCCGGTCTATCATTTAAAAATTTGGCAGAATTTAGGGATGCATCTGGGATTTCTTTACTCATGAAAAGGAAAGGCTAATTTAAGAGAAAAAGCATGCACCATTCAATTTTGGATAACTTTTAAACTGAGCTCAATCTCTTTGAGGATGATATAGAATAAACCCCAAGATTATTTTTCTCAAATGAAAGATGGCAAAAATGACCCAAGAAAAAAAAATACAGGCTGGTTCTAAGCAACAAGATTGGTGTTTCCTTAATAGAGGGCAGTTTTTGAATAATAATGGACCACATTCCAAAGGTAATCTTAAAGCCATTGAAAGTCAGTAAGTAATCTCTGTTGCAGAATTTGCCAAAGAAAATGCCTTAGATAATAATTGGCCTTAAAAATTATTAAAACATGGATAAATAGATATAACTAAGATGAAGGCTTTATAATGAAGCTTTTCAGTTATAATTATAGGTATATTGATAGTGGCGGCTCACTCCTTGTTGAAGGAGAGGGCTGGTCACATTTCCCCCAGCAGGGAGAATGTGGTGATTTTACATTCAAATGGCTACAAGCTTGCCTGCTTCCTCCTCCTTTTGCCAGCCAGAAACATACTTTTCCAAAATCTTTGGCAACTTAAAACTTTAGAGTTTCCTGGATTAAATAACAAAAAAACTTATTAAATATCTAGGTATTTTTAAATGATAAAATACTGAAATATTAATCTGAGTTTGCCTCATATGAAAAATCTAGAGGACAGAATTGAATCTATTAACTAAATATGTCTTGTATTTTATTTGAAATATGTCCTTAAAAATGTTACTAATATGAGAAATGCTATTTAACTTTCCACATAAAATTTGAGGCTTCTAGAATTTAAAGTTCAAATTAAGTTAGGAGAAATCATATAGTTGATAACAAAATATATAAAGTACAGAAATTTATTTTTGAGAAAATAATTCTTATAGTTTTCTCTGGAAAAAATCAGGAGTTTAAAATATATTGTAGTCTTATATGTACTATCTGTGGTAAAATTTCAAACTAGGTCTAATTAAAGAAAGAGATTTAATTCTGTGGTCTCAACCAAATTTTTAATATAAAAACCAGTTTAAACTTAATTTATGTCTTTTTAAATAATTATATAATATAATCTAATATAAGATAAATTTCAAGACTTTAACCAAGAGATGATTTTGGAACACTCCAAGGACCCTGGAGTGATTCAAGGATTTATTCTCTCTTCTTAAAAGAAATATTTTTAAATTAGGCCAATGTAATATATTTGAAATCACATGAAAAGCTTTATAAAATAAAAATTAATAAATATATTTTATTTATATACATATATTTTAAATGTTATAAAGTCCTCTGAAATAGTTCCTGAAATTTCCCATAATCCCTCTGTGTATGCAAATGAGCACTACCCAAAACAAATATTGTTTAAAAGTAAATTTTAAGTTTAATAAAAAGAATAAAATTTTAAAATTTTAAAATCTCTTCTACTACTATCTACAGGGTAAACTGAAGGTTATTATTCAAGCATTAAATCTGATAATTAATCAGTCACCATAAATAAAGAGAGTCACTTAAAATATAAGTATAGCAGTATAAGCCAACCTTTGAAAAGTAATGAAGTGAGTTGCTTGGTTTAAAAGAAAGAAAAAGGTTTTAAAATAAGTTTCTTAAATGTAGTCTAAAAATCACTCTGGGAGAAAATAAAGAGAATTTTGAAAGACTGTAGTTAAAAGTTAATGAATTAGGTGTTAAAAAGAAAAATAAATAATTTGTATTTTACTGCCCTAAACAAAGCTTATGTGGATATTCAAAGACTGATAGCAGAAATTCAATTAGAGTCATTTACTGCCTACACCCAAGGACAAATAAAGGCAGAAAATAAGCCTTATTTCAGACTGATTTAAATCGGCAAATTAAAATAAGTAAATATTCAGGGGAACTTAGTTGTACTAGGCAGGAACCTATTCCTGGAGCATTAACTCTTTTTTACTGACAGCTCATCTCATAGTAAAAGCTGATTTCATGCAATGAATTCAGAGCAGGCTTACTTCTGTACTAAGAATTGAATTAAAAGCTATCAAGGTTGCATTGCAGAATTTCCAAAGGCCTCTTAATATTACTTAAAACAAAAGGGGGGGGGGGCAGTGGAGTAATCTCCTGAAAGTAAATTACATCCAGCCTTAATTACTTTAATTTTTTTACTTTAAAATTTTGTCACTTGTAATGCTGATGGCAAGACACACATAGTGTCAGAATAAGCCAAAGGAAAATGGTTTGGAAAATGAAAAGAACCTGAGTCTAGTTTATAGAAGGGTCCTTTTATTAACATTTGGTTGAGAATATGCTTGTATATTTCCAGAAAACTCCTCCAAGCCCGTGTGGATTCCTACAACAATGGATCTGAGAGAGGAACTGACCAGATTACTCCAGCCACAGATGGCAGTGGCTCCAATCAACATGCTGACAAGACAAAGGAGAAACAGTCCAGAGATGGGAGATGTTAGCCGTGAGTCATTGCAGGTTTCCCAGGACCAAGCCAAAGGAGGTTGGACCTGCATTGACATTGCTCACCATTTGTTCACCATCCAGAATTAGAGTATCATTGCTATCATGTCACAATGGACAGGATTGGGAAGGGAACCCATAAAAAACTGTTGGACAGTGATTGGAAAGAGGACTCAAAGAACTGTTGGCCCAGAAAGGAGATTATTCCTTTGATGCCTGGAAGCAATTTAAAGGGATAAGAAAGAACTGAATCTTTTCCTTTGAATTTAAAAATCTTAAAAGAATCTGAGTTCTGCAAATGGCATATACATTCTTGTTAAGCTTATTAAATCAAAAAGGGGATATGCTGGAGAAAAATTCCAACAGGTCATAATTATTCAAGAAGTTCATCAGAAGGCGATGGACATTGGGGCTTCAGCAGGGCTGAAAGTCTGCATATTATTACCTGCTGATGAACAGCTGTGGGCATTTCCCCTAACCTAATAATCATTTCCTGTTTATCAAACCTTACCCTTGATATGTATATCTGCTTTGCTAAAGGGCAAAATCCTATCTCATAAAAAAAGAGTAATATTTAAATTGACCATCATTCCAACACACAAGATTGCTGCCTCCATGTGGACACAAGATGGTCACTACAAGATAGCCAGCAGGGGAGGTGGTTGGGAGGGACCAGGCCTACAGGGAGGACAGTTGGGGGCAATCAAGCCTGCAGGGGCAGGCAGTTAAGAGTGACCAGGCTAGCAGAGGAGGGCAGTTAGGGGCAACCAGACCTGCAGGGAAGGGCAGTGTGTGGGGGGAGGGGACCCAGGCCTGCAGGAGAGAGCAGTTGGTGGTGACTTGACCTGAAGGGGAGAGCAATTAGGGGTAACCAGGCCTGCAAGGGAGGGCAGTTAGAGGAAATCGGGCTGGGGCTGGCAGGGGAGCAGTTAGGCATCAATCAGGCTGGCAAGGGACTGCTTAGGGGTGATCAGGCTTACAGGCAGAAGCGGTTAGGGGCAATCAGTAAGGCAGGCAGGTGAGCAGTTGGGAGCCAGAAGTCCTGGATTGTGAGAGGGATATATGGTAGGATCAGGTCTAAACAGGCAGTCAAACATCCCTCAAGGGCTCCCAAATTGGAGAAGGTACAGGCTGGGCTGAGGGACACAACCCCCCATACAGGAATTTCATGCACTGGGCTTCTAATGTGTTAATAAAAAGCTGTGGGTCCAGAGATTTGGGAGCCACTTCACTAGAGAGCTGGATTCTGCCTGGTTTCCCATGCCTTCCAAATTTATATTTCTTTTCTAGTCTCTATTCATTTATGCACAGCCCTTCTCCAGATTCTTGAACCCTTGCTGCAAAAAGACTGTGGCACTTACCACACACCAAAGACATTGGAGCTTACCCAACTAACACAAACTCATAATACTTGTGATCATCAGAATTCACATATACTCACATAACACTATATCATCAAGCTTACCACAGCTCACTGCTATCATTACACAGAGATGCTGATCCCAAAACAACCACATGGCAGATCTAGGAGTCAGGTATTTGTAAATCCATCCTGCCAAACAGGAAGCTGGACTGCTTTGACAGTGGATGACTACTTACAACATCTCTTACACTTTATGTCTTTTCTCATAAATATAATTTTCTTCTATTAATGGCACAGAGAGTAGCCCACGGCTCAGCCCTCTGAACTCTGCTCTTGTCCATCTACATACACTCTCTAGTTTATTTCATTTAATCCATGCTTTTATGTACCAATTACATCCAATGCTTCCCAGTTTATATTTCCAGCCTGGCCTTGTCCTCTGACCTGCAGGCATCTAACTCCTCAATATCTTCAATGTCTGAGTTATCTCCAATTTAACAGTTCCAAAAATGAATCACTTCAAACTTGATCCACCCTCTTTTAGAAAATGACATCTCAATTGAGCAAGCCAAAACCTAAGCATCATTCTTGGCCTCTCTATTTTTTCATATACTCAGTGTTCATGCTATCAACAAGTCTTACAAATGCTCATCTCAAAATATATGCTCAATTGTCCTATTCTTGTGACTTTCTAAATATCATATGGACCGAAATTATCATTTTTCACCTAGATGATTAAAATAGACTAACTGAACGAGGCTTCAATTGTGTCCTGATACAAATATTCTTTTCACATCCCATGAAGTTATTCCTTAAAATGAAGCCAAATCCTGTAATTTATCTGCTCAAAGCCCGCCATTAGTTTTCCATAGGATTCAAAATAAAAGGCAATCAATCACTTTACAATCTTGACAATCACTCAAATTTTGCTGAATTAATCAAGATTTCTTTAAGTTAATTCATATATAGAATAGTTATCTACATTTTCCAGAGGAAAGAATTCAGGAAAGAATCCACAAATTCTGGATTTAGTTTCTATATTCGAGGAACTCCTCATATTGTGCAAACTATCTTTCCAAAGTAGGAGCCAGAACTCTATTTTCTAGTATCTTTTGCAACTAGGATACAGGCACATGACCTAGGCTCTGCCCATAGTCTCAGCCTTGGCAAGACTTTCATTCACAACATAAAATGTGAGGAAGCAGACACTGGTTAATCCATTCCTGGAATGGGTAGGAGGCAAATGGTGGTGATGATGAACTTCTATGGACATCAATGCCAGACATCCTAGTAGTAGTACTGCCAGAGCTGATAGAGGTGAGGTTGCTATTAAAAGTATTCCAAAAAAGTGATTACATATTAATAAGGCTGTGTAACCTCCAGGCCCTATTTTCTATCTAACCTAGAAGTTCCTTTTACCTACCTATATAGTTGCATACATTTTGCTTAAACCATCTCAAATGAGTTTTGTTTCTTGCCATGGTTAATCAGAGATCAAGTCTTTCAGCACCTCGAAAAAATTAGGAGGGTAGTCTTGTGATTTCAGAAAGAGGCATATTAATGTGCCAAATAGATAAAACTGTCATCAGTAGTCTCTTGTTTTATTTCTTACATATCAAAATAGTATACATTATTGTCATTGTTTTGCATTATGAATTTGAACTTGTAAAATATATTTGAAATAATAGAATACAACTTTTATCTATTTATTTTGTTGTGAAATCTTATATAAAATTCTGAACATTTAAGTGTGTTCTAATAAAAATTTTAAAAGTGAGACTTGAAGGCCCTTGACTCACAATTTCATGTATTTTGATTTCAAGAACATGTCTTAATTGAAAGCAGGAACTCAAACAGCTTCTTGTACACCAATGTTCATAGCAGCATTACACACAATAGCCAAAAAGTAGAAAAATAATTGTCTTTCTACAGATGAGTAGATAAATAAAATGTAGGTAAATACAATAAAATATAATTTACTCTTAAAAAGCAATGACGTTCTAATACATGCTACATCCTACCCTGTTTCCCTGAAAATAAGACAGTGTCTTATATTAATTTTTGCTCCCAAAGAAGCTCTAGGTCTTATTTTCAGGAGATGTCTTATTTTTCCATGAAGAATATGGTACACATTTATTGTTGAACAACAAAAAAGGAAATTTATTACCTGTATATGGTACGGTAGTAGTTGTCATCACAAACCAGCTCACTGATTGGCCACAGCTGGAGCTGTTCAGGCAGTGTGAGATCTCTTTAAATCAGGAGTCAGACACCTTAAAGTAGCTTTGGGGGCCTTATATTCCGGGGAGGCCTTATGTTCCGAGGTAGGCCTTATTATCGGGGAGGTCTTATTTTTGTGTAGATGCCCTATATTACAGGGAGAGGCAAAACTGGAAGTAGGTCTTATTTTCGGGGGATGTCTTACTTTTGGGGAAACAGGGTAGATGAACCTTGAAAACACTACACTAAGTGTAAAAAGACAGACATAAAATGAGAAATTTATAATTTCCCTTAAAACATCTAGAACAGCAAATACAGTGGTACCTCGAGATACGAGTG
>PVJN01036908.1:0-21231 GCA_004026805.1 Lasiurus borealis | reverse complement strand
GGGAGAGCTGCAGAGGCGGCCGAACCTACAAGCCGCGACTACCGGCACCGGGGAGGGGGGGCAAGGAGAAAAGGCCGGGGCGGGCTGGACCCAGGAATAAGACGGGCGTGGATTGGCTAAGGGCTCGTGGGTGCCTCACGGGGATTGGCTGCCGTCTGCCCAGAAGGCCTCGCGTGGCAGCGCCTCCGCCGTGGCCTTTCCCCGGAGCCGCCCGGAGGGAGCGTGACCTGCGGGCCTTGGGGCCGCGGGCGCGAGCCCCGGGAGCGGGGGGTGGCGGGGAGGGGGAAGGCAGTGGCCGGGACTCAGGGCCAACAGCGGGGGAGGAAACGTCCTTTCGGGGTCTGCTGTCGCCCAAGTGGACACGTTGCTCTCCCGACAGCTGGCGGCTCGGAAGCCAGGATCATGCCGGTGGAGAGAGACAGAGCTCTGGAGACCTGGCTGGGTGCCTGGGGCAGCCGGCCGCCAACCCCAGCAGAAGCCGTGGGCCAGGGATCTTGCGCCGAAGTGGTTCCTCCCATTGCCCTGCCGGTGGGGTGGTGGAAAGCCACGGGCGTTGTCCCGCAGAGGCGCAGCCCCGCCCCTCCATGACTTGCTCACGCACCTAGATTATCTCGGGGAGTCGCTCCCTGGGTCACTGCCTCTAGACCAGCTGCCAACCGGGTCACGCCCTTTGGTGCCTGACGCTAGGCTTGCGCTCCCCTTTACGCCCAATGGAGCGTTTTAAAAGTGAGGAAAAAAGGATTAGGGAGGAAAGAAAATAGCCAATAGTAGCCAATAATCAATCCTGGGAGACCGAAGGGGGACGCTGCGGAATGCATACAGTAGGCACTCAGTAAATGTCTGTTTGTTGGGTGGGGGGTGGGGAGGAGGTGGCCGTGTGACTCAGAGCAAACCACACTAGGAGTAACCCGGCTGGCCATACAGCTCTGCCTTGCTGTCAATTATGCAAACCCGGTAGTCTCATTTACAAAACAAAGGAGTTGAATTAGATGTCTTAAGGGCAACCTGTTCAGCTTTACCTTTTTTTTTTCTTTTTTTTCCTTCTTTCCTTTTTGGTAGCTTTCCTTGTGGAAGCCCAAAGCCATATGGATGATGGGATGGGAAGAATAACTAGCTCTCCTGTTGCCCTTTCCAATACAGTATTCTCGCTCTTGACCCTTTATTCTAGGTGCCCACTTTAACATGTAACAAAAACCAGTGTGTAATGTAAGAGTTGAGTGATTTTTAAAAAATAAACTATAAATACAAGGATGTGGCAAAAGTAGGTTTACAGTTGTTTGTACGGAAAATAACAATAAATAATAGATTAACACAGTGATTAATAATATAAGAATATAAACTTTCACGTACTAACAACTGTAAACCTACTTTTGCCACACCCTGTATAATGACTTCTATATTCATGAACAAAGAAGCCAATAATGTCAAGTAAAGCTAATAATGTAAATGAAGGTATTGATGTAACTTCAAAACTTTTATCTGTGTCTTATTTGGATCCTGGTGAGTTAGCTTTTTTTTTTTTAATTTATTTTATTTTGTCCCCTCTATGCCCTCTTCCAATCCCCACCCCCTTCACGATCACCACACTGTTGCTATGTACATAAGTTCTCTTTTTTTCCTATTTTGCTCAATACCTCCACCCCCTAATTAGATTTCAGAAGCCTTAGTTTCTTTATTTGTGTAATAAAAATGAGTTTTATTGTTTAACTCAATAATGAATTTTAGAGTTGTGAAAATGTGATTATATTGGTATAGATGTACAGTACTTAGTAGAGTGCCTACCACATTATAACACATCACAAATAGTAAATGTTATTTTTTATAACTAAAGAAGTAGCAGTGGAATTATTCCTGTCCAGGGAGGGGCTGCAGAGAAGGAGATCATCTACATACTGGAAAAGAGTGCTGGGTTCTAGCGAGCATTGTCTCTTGCTAAGGCCTGGCCAAACAGATGAGGACTGTATCTAAATCTCTGGGGCAGGACTGTCCAGGTGAGTGGGTCCTTTTACAATTCTTATCAACAGTTAACTTTAGAACTTCTTTCTTTCAATATACCTTCCATTAAATATTTCTAAACGTGTCTAGCAATTAATGTTTCAGTATTGTATGCTATTTAAAATATTTAGAAAAGGCAGGGGGGAGGACGGAACAAACAGCCTGCTTCCAGGCCTCTAACCACTTGAATTTTAAAACTGCCACTTTTTTCCTAGAGATAAAGATACAAGTTTTTGATAAGCCTGTACAATCAAGAAAGTTGTTCTCTAGGAAGGGTGGAGTGGGAGAGAGGACAGGATGAAAAGGCACTGAGGCCAGAGCACTTTTCAGAGCATTAAAAGGTGATTTTTCGTCAATACCCATGATTAAGATCATGGAAGGGAAAAATGACCCTGCAAAGGAGGGCAGGACAGAGAAGGTAGCCCTCATATTGACCAAAAAGGAGACCAGCTGACCCGCTACCTTGAGCGTTACCATGGGCTCGGCAAGGGTGACGGGGGTCATTGAGTCCGGGCGTCTTCAGTCTTCGGCCAGTCTTCAGTCATGGCCAGTGGTGGGTCATGACCTGGAAGGGCAGCCCCTCTTTGCTGAGATGCAGAGGACCCTTCACTTTTCCAGGGGAAGTCACTTTTATTGCACTCCCGGCAGGGCTTAGTTGGAGCCAGGGGCCAGGGCACTGCTTTGCCCAGTGGCCTTCATTTCTGCACTTGAAGCATCCTCCAGGTGGCATTCATCCTCCCCTTGCACCCCCACCACGCACAGTTCTCTTGGGACCATGTGTGGCTGCCATGGCCTCAGAGCTACAACTAAGGCTTGAGTTTGCAGATTCACCTTTTGTCGAAAGTGGGCTTACTCTGCCTGCTCCTCACGAGCGTTAAAACCTTAAAGGCCATATTCACTGGATCTCAGAACCAGGATCTGAGAAGGTGTTAGGGGAGGTGGTGGTGGAGCAGGTGGAGGGACATAGGCTGGAAGAGGAGGAGGAGGAGGAGGAGAAGGAGGAGGATGAGGAGGAGGAGGAGGAGGAGGAAGAGGAGGAGGAGGAGGAGGAAGAGGAGGAGCAGCAGTGCAGTGGTGGGCAGCCAAACCAGTCAGGGTCTGCAGGGGCGGGCTGTGGGAGGTCTCAGTGGCAGCCGGCCTCTGTTCGGCTCATGACCTGAGGTGGTGATAGCAGCTATTGCAGTGGCAGCCACCGGCAGGGAAAAAGGCAGCCATGGCAAAAGAAGAAGAGAAGGAAGAGAGAGAGCAGAAGGCAGGGTGGCAGGAGCGGGAGAGGTGAAGATGAAATGGGTTGAAAGAGTCAGAAGACAGAGAAAGGGGGCTGAGGACTGGTTTGAGCAGATGAAGAAGAGTTTGTGAGGAGGATCTGATGAGTGGAACATGAGGAGTAAAGCGAGGGGTGGGAGTGAAGAGCCACTTCCCGGTTTGCTGGCAAAAATTACTGAGGTCAGTGAAGTTGTTAAGATCAAAAGTCCTGATTTCAAGCCATCTGGACCCATTCCAATTCATACTGAGGCCATGAGGCCATGCCATGTTACAGAAGTAGCCATTTTTGACTTCCCATACTAAAACCTGGGGTCAGTAGCCAAGGCTATGGACGGGGAACCAGAGGGACAGCAGGGGATGTCTCCCCTACCTCCTGGGGTCCGGACAGGGGCCAAAAGGCCAGAGAACTGAGCAGGGACAGGAATGTCTCTGCTGCCTCCCAGATTCAGAACCTCTCCTGGAGGGGCCAGAGGGCTATGCCCAGAAGGCAATCTCTAACACAGGCTGCAGATTACGGACAGAGGCGCTGGAGTAGCCCCGGCCAGGAATCAGCATGGGCTGGGACTTACTGCTGATGGGAGAAGCTGGGGGGAGAAGCCTGAGTGTCCTGAGCCATGAGGAGAGAAGACGGGGGGGAGAGGGGGGGGGGCACCCCTGCCATGATTCCTGCCGTGATTGGTCAAATGGGATGCTCACCCCTCCTGGGTCTCTGCACCAAATGTAAGGTTCGAGGCTCAGGAAGTGGGAGTCAGAGACCAAGGCATATTAAAAGAGGAAGTTTATTCCACACTAAGGAGCGAGATAGAAAAACCAGGATTAGAGGAGAAGGACCCACTGGGCTGTCTCACAGACTGGGGAGAACAGCAACCTGTGCAAAGGTGAGCACGCATTTTGAGGGGAGAAATGGAAAGGGGTAGGGCCCAGGGCACTCGGCAAGCGCTGATTGGTGATTCAGTGTCCCAGAAATATCCTGGTGGCAGACGCAGGTTAAGTCATACTCCGTCCTCCAGTTGGGGGAAGGGAGGATCTATCAGGGTTGCCAGGGTTGGCCTTACTTCAGCTGGTGACAGAAGAGACAATATTAGAACGTGTATGGTTTCAATAGACCAAAACCCAAACCTGATTAGGTTTTGCAATAACGGGTATTACTACAGGAAGGTTAGTAATACAGTTGGCCTAGAGATGAATAAAACCTTATTGTTTGGCTTTATTCTCTTCTGCTCCAGACTGTCTCCCCTATAAAAAAAACCTTGGCTGGTAATAGTTTTTTTGATACAGAACTTTGCCATTAAGGAAGATACCACTGAGCCCTCTTCTTCAAGCACAAAAATTCCAGCAGCCCCCCGATAGGTTGATATTGGCTTAGATTGGGTGAAGAGTCAAGGATATCATAATTGGCAATCTCTTTTAGAGTCGTATGGCTGAAGCAGAGTGAAGAGTAGTTCACCCACAGAAGGCAGGAATAGGGAAGACAATAAACAACTATTGGGTGTTTCTATATTATTAGATCCAGGTGATATGCCCCAGGTGCATTCTTCCTCTGTAATGATTATCTTTCAAATCCTCACTTAGAGGAGACTGCCTTCTCACCAAACTGTGAATCTTCTCCTGATGCCCTTTCCTAACAGTTGTCCCCTCTCCTCTACTACTTCTATAACTTATTCATATTATTGTTACACACTATATACAATATAGATTATATATACAATATAGATTGTATATAGTGTGTAACAATAATATGAATGTAGTAAAAGCAAGGGCTATTGAAGCAGACTGCCTAGATAGAAAATAGACTTCTATCCTTACTAGTTATGAAACTTCAGGCAAGTTACATAACCGGTTTCTTCATCTCTAACATAGGATTAATAGTACTTTTGAGACAGGACAATAAGCCAGGACCAGGGAAACTGAGACAGATAGTTAAACAGCCGTTTGCAGCCATCCTAGTAAATCCTATCTTCTTTAAACTAGGAATATTTGAAAGGAAATGGTTTGCCAACCAGAGAGTAAATGGTTTAAAATCACCCTACTCAGGGAGACAGCAGAATTTTAATTAGTGCCATTTGCCAACCACACCAAAGGACAGATGAAGTTAAGGGAATAAATTTCATTTTGGTACATCAGCATAAAGTCCCCTAAAATCTATCTTAAATGCTCAGACTTTAAAACCCCTCAAAACAAAGGACTCAGGGCAAGCTCTCCTTCCTCCTTACACTACTTCTTTTTGTTCCTCCACAGGCATGGACTCCACAGGCGTTCAATCAAGGCAGCAATGAATAATAATAGACAGCATCAGCTCATCCAGGACAAACCCTCTGAACCTGTACCCAAGGCTGCCTTTTCTCTGACTTCTTTATAAGCCGAAACAGACCATCCTAAGCTAAATTCCCCAGCCCTTTCTTGTTTCATATCCCCAGCTTTAATAAACATCCTCTAAAATTCACCTGGATTCCTATTGTGACATTTTTTTCCTGCTTAAGTCAAGAACCCACACAATACCAGCTGGCCCTAGGCAGCCCAGTTCAGGGCCAGATCCCCCTTTCAGTAACACTTCTTTCATAAAGTTCTTACCAGGTTTAAATGAGATGACTATTTGCAATGCTCTTAGTAAAACACTTTGCACTTTGTAAAAGTTAACATACCTCTGTTCTTCTGGATGGATATATTTGCATGAGATCCAGTGACAGGAGGGATGGAAGACACCAGGAATGACCCACAAGATGGCAATGTTTGAATATAATTTGAGAACTGTATAAGGTTGAAAGCAAGAGTCCATCAACACATCTAAAAATTTAAGGCAAATTCAAAGCCTACACAAAACAAGTAAAACTTGTAAGAAATCAAACCTATGCATTTGGTAAGCTTAGCATTCTTTTATTTTTTATTTATTTTTAAATATATATTTTATTGATTTTTTACAGAGAGGAAGGGAGAGGGATAGAGGTTAGAAACATAGATGTAAGAGAAACATCAATCAGCTGCCTCCTACACACTGGGTATGTGCCACAACTAAGGTACATATCCTTGACCAGAATCTAACATGGGACCCTTGAGTCCACAGGCTGACACTCTATCCACTGAGCCAAACCAGTTAGGGCTTAGCATTCTTTTAGAATCAGAACAATCTGAACTCACAAAACTCTCTCTTCTCCTTGATTGTGACTGAGAATCTTACTTAGAATTGTTTATGTTACTTCCTTACCTCTATGTGGGATGAGAAGAAAACTTGTCTTTCCCCTCATGGTTCTTTTGGCTCTAATAATCAAATAGACGTAAGACAGATTAGCTAGAGAAAACAACCAAGTTTATTACATACATCCTATCTAATAAAAGAGTAATGTGCAAAATGACTGTACCTCCACTACACTAACAAGCCACACCCACACCCCCCAGCCAATCAGAGCAAGTATGCAAATTAACCCAAACAAGATGGCTACAGCCACAAAGAGAACAGGAGGGAGGCTTGGGTTGCCCTTGGCGATGGAGGAAGCCAAGCTTTCTGCAAACCCTGGCCTGCTCAGGCCTCCGAATAAGGCAACAAAGTTTCAATTGTAGAAAGATAAATAAGTCCCAGATACCAGGGCCTCTGCTTGGGTTGCTGGGGGGCAAGATGGGCCTACAAACCACCACAGGCCCCTTGCCCAGGCCACCCCACACCCCAAAGGAGCACCCACCTTGATCCAGGACACCCTTCAGGGCAAATCAGATGGCCCCCACCCATGCACCAGGCCTCTATTCTATCTAATAAAAGAGTAATATGCAGATTGACCATCACTCCAACACACAAGATGACTACCCCATGTGATCATAAGATCCTGTCCCCATGTGGACACAAGATGGCCAGCAGGGGAGGGCAGTTGGCAGGGACCAGGCCTATAAGGGAGGGCAGTTGTGGGTGATAAGGCCAGCAGGGGAGGATAGTTGGGAGGGACCAGGCCAGCAAGGGAGGGCAGTTAGAGGTGACCAGGCAGACCGAAGAGGGAAGTTGGGGGTGACTGGGCCTGCAGTGAAGGGTAATTTGGGGGGACCCAGGCCCACAGGGAGGGCAGTTAGGGGCAAACTGGCTGGCAGGGGAGCAGTTAGGCATCAATTAGGCTGGCAGGGGAGTGGTTAGGGGGTGATCAGGCTGGCAGGCAGAAGCAATTAGGGGCAATCAGAAAGGCAGGCAGATGAGCAGTTGAGAGCCAGCAGTCCTGGATTGTGAGAGTGGTGTCTGACTGTCCATTTAGGTTCAATCCTACTTGGATGGCCCTCAACAGGCAGTCAGACATCCCTCAAGGGGTCCCAGATTGGAGAGGGACCAGGCTGGTCTGCAGGACACCTCCCTCCCCCACTCCATGCATAAATTTCATGCACTGGGCCTCTAGTATATATATAAAGTCCAAATACATGAGAGTCAGAGACCCCACATTCAGAAGAAGTTAAGAAACAGGAAGGGAAAATGGGTACATGGGACATTCTGAGCTAGAAATGAGGTAAGGTACTTTTGGGGCTTCAAAGAGTCATTGTGAGGCCATATAAAGAGCAGATGTTTAGAAAATACAGGTGTGTCCTGCCCTACAGAAAGGTCAAAAGAAGTTATCTCTGGTAATCTCTTCTTATGGGCAAGGCCCCTAGTTCAAGTTCTTCTAGGAAGTTAAGGAGAGGCAGAAGTTTCTCTTAAGCCTGCAGCTAAAGCTGCCTTTAGATCACAACAATCTATAGACCATAGAGGCACATATTGGGTGACTAGTTCTGAACCCCCACACCCAACTGCATAATTAAACAGGCTGCTATCATCACTACTTGCTTAAAAAAATAAAGAAAGACAAGTTTGACTTAAATTGGCAGACTAGCCCAACTGGCGTGGCTTGGTGTTGGAGCAGCGACCTATAAACCAGGAGGTTATGGTTCAATTCCTGGTCAGGGCATGTGCCCCCGTTGTAGTTGCAGGCTGGATCCCCAGTGTGGGGGATGCAAGAGGCAGCCAATTGATGATCCTCTCTCATGATTGATGTTTCTGTCTTTCCCTCTCTGAAGTCAATAAAAATACTTTTAAAAAATAAATAATAAATTGGCAGACAGGACACATACTTTAGTTTTTCTTTTGCTACAAATCCCTAGATCTGGTAGAATTTATATTTAAATATAAATATAAATATAAATATAAATATAAATATAAATATAAATATAAATATTTAAAATAATTAAATTCACAAGTGCATTATAAAATAAGAAAGTTAGCTTTTGATGGTCCAGAACAGAATGTATGAGGATTTCCTAAAAGATGGATAGAAAACTGGATGGGTCAGAAGGAAGGATTGACAGTTCCAAGCAAAAAGAAGACAAGATTGCTATGAAAGGTTTCACATCTAGAGGTGGCTATTAATAGCAGGAAGGAATCCAGACTAAACCACAAAGAAATTAATTGGAGTATCACAGCAGGAGCAGTGAGCCAACTGAAGTTTCCTCATCCCCCAGGCCACAATAGCAACAGAGGCATCTGTATCTGTCTCTAGGTAGAATAAAGTACAGTGCTCTGTGGTGATGATACCTGGAATAATCAGAAAACTCTTACTCAGAATCCTAGCTACTAGTTTTTCATGTTCAAGACCAGGCCGCACCCTTCGCCACACCCTTCCCCACACCCTTCCCCATACTTCTGTTGATGACAGGTATTCAGTGGTGACAACAGATCTTATTCCTTCCCTTACGGAGAGTGTAAACCAGATATAGCCTCCTCCATAAGCAATTTTTAACAAATGAATATCTAATACACAGATGATCACAAAACCAAGAATCACCAAATATTTGAGGAAAGCCAACATCCTGTGAGACATAAAATTACAGATCCAAGAAGTCCAGCAAAACTAAGACATGATAAATACAAAGATAAATATGTCTAGAAACATCATATAGTCAAATTGTTGAAAAGCAAAGATGAAGAATAATCTGGAAGCATTCAGAGAGAAACAGAATATGTCATACAAAGATTAATGATTTGAAACCCTATGGATTTCACAACAGAAACTAAGATGACAGTATATCAATATCTTTAATGGTTTTGTTTTTTTAAAAATATATATATATTCATTGATTTTTAGAGAGAGAGGAAGGGAGAAGGAGAGAGAGAGACAGAGAGAGAAAAGAGAGAGAGAGAGAATGAGAGAAATATCAACTGTCTTCTGCATGCCCTTGAATTGGGGATTGACCATAACCCAAGCATGTGCCCTGACCAGGAATTGAACCAGCAGCCTTTGGTGCACAAGACAATGCCCAACCAACTGAACCACACCAATTCAAGTAATCCAAAGGAAGCAAGAAACCAGAAACAATGAAACAAAAATCTAATGAATCAGGATATCAGTATCTTTAAAGAGCTGAAGAATTAAACTGTCAATCCAGAATATGCTCCTCAATAATGAAAGCAAAATGAAGATATTTTCAGAGGAAAAAAAAAAAAAAACACTAAAGAGAATTAGCCCCATCAGAACTGCCTCATAAAAATGCTAAATAAAGTTCTTTGGCCTGAAGGGAATGCTGCCAAAGGGGAAGTCAAAATTTTAGGAAGGAAGGAAGAACATGAGAAATAGAAAATATTCAAGGTAAAACAGTCAACACTCATTTTTCATGGACTTTGTATTCATGAATTTGTTTACTCACTAAAATTTATTTGTAACCCCCAAATCAATACTCAGGGCTTTTGCAGTCATTGAGGAACATGTGCAGAACAGTGAGAAGTTACAGCGCTCAGTGGCAGATTCCCAATCCAGTCTCAGCTGAGTTCGAACAAGGCCTTCTTGTTTCAGCTCCCATAATGTAAACGGGTGTCTTTCTGTGTCAACCTAGTGCCATATTTTGTGCATGTTTATGCTCTTTCTTGATGATTTTTCTCTTTAAAATGGCTCTCAAATGTAATGCTGAAGTGATATCTAGTTTCTAAGCCCAAGAAGGCTGTAAAGGGCTTTATGGGAAAATGCATGTTAGATAAGCTTTGTTCAAGCATGAATTGTAGTGCTGTCAGCCATCAGTTCAATGTTAATGATTCAACAATTTAAATTAAATAAGGTTGATCAGTTGGCAATATTGTGACCAGAGGCTCACAGGAACCCAACCTTGTATTTCCCCAAGGGATGATGGCTCAATTTTATTAACTTGATGTTTGTAGTGACTATAGAACATAACTACTATAAGTAATGAGAATCTCTGCATAGAAAAGTTTACTTTCCTATCAATATCTTTAAACACATGACTCCAAAGCAAAACCTATGACATTGCCTTTTAGTTTATAATGAATTTAGACATAACACGAATGACAACTATAGCCTAAAGGACAGAGAGGGGTAGGTCAATGGACCTACACAAAGGCAAGGTTTCTGTATTTTATGTGAATTAGTACAATGCTAACTCAGGTAGACTGTGCAAAGCTAATAATATGTATTGTGATTCCTAAAGCAGCTAATAAAAAATACTAATGGAAAGAGGTATAGCTAAAAAGCCACACATAAATTAAAATGGAATTATAGAAAAGATTCAAGTTATCCAAAAGAAGCAAGAAACCAGAAACAGTGTAACAAAAATCTGATGAAACAAATAGAAAACAAATAATAAGATGATAGAAATAAATACAGCCCTATCAACAATCACATTAAATGATTAAATGCTAAACATTCCAATGGAAAGGCAGATATTGTCCCAATGAACTATTTATTTTATTTTATTAATTTTTTAAATATATTTTATTTGTTTTTTTTTTTTTTTTACAGAGAGGAAGGGAGAAGGATAGAGAGTTAGAAACATCCATGAGAGAGAAACATCGATCAGCTGCCTTCTGCATGCCCCCTACTGGGGATGTGCCTGCAACCAAGGAACATGCCTTTGACCGGAATCGAACCCGGGACCTTTCAGTCCGCAGGCCGACGCTCTATCCACTAAGCCAAACCAGTTTCAGCACAATGAACTTTTTAAAAAACACCAAAAAATATGTTGTCTAAAAGAAACTCACTTTAAATATAAAGAGGCAGATAGATTAAAAGTAGATGAATGGAAAAAGATATATGGTGAACATAATAAAGCAGACCATTATTATAGCAGAAAAATAGACTTTGAAATAAAAGAATCACCAAAGATAAAGAAGAATATATTTAGGGAGGAACCAAGATGGCGACATAGGTGAACACCTAAATTGCTGCCTTGCACAATTTCAAAACTACAACTAAAAGACAGAATGGACATCCTCCAGAACCACAGGAAAGCTGGCTGAATGGAAATTCTACAACTAGAAGAAAAGAGAGGGGCTCACAGAGACTCAGAGGAGCTGCAAAAAGCTGAGGTACAGAGATACACACATGGAGAGAGTGGGTGCCGGAGTGCCTGGCTGACTTCCTCTGGTGGGATGGAGATGGAGACTCCCAACTGCACTGAACCCTTTATTCTATGGCATTGAACCCCAGGACCAGGCAAGACTCAGACAGGGGGAGTCTGGACTGTGAAAAGGGAGAGGTGCATGGAAATTTAAGGGAGCTGCAAAAGGGCAGAAGTCTGGGGCACGCACACCACTGCACACAGAAAATGGAGTGCTGATTGTGCCACTGGCTTTATCTAGTGGGCAGGAGACAGAGCTTCCCAACTGTGCCACTTCCATTTGCACTGAACCCCAGTTTTGGACGAGACCCTGGGGACCCAGACTCATACAGGTCCCGGAGCGCAGGAGAGCCAGAAAGGCAGAGGTCTAGAAGCACATGCACGCACGCGCATACAGAGACGGTTCCAGCAATTACCAAGAGACAATTGATCCCAGGAGCTGTGTAGGGTGGGGCTGACTGGAAGCCAAGGTGGGTCTGCTAAACCCTGAGACTCCACCCCACCCAAGCTCAACAGAGAGGCTTTTTCAGTTTTGCAAGTCTTGTGTCATAAGGCTGATTCCAACAAAGAAGTTCTCCCAGCACGGTGAAAATGTGGAGACAAAGGAACAGGTCACAAATGAAAGAAATGGAGGAAAACAAATGACTGAATATAGAGTTCAAAACCATGGTTATAAAGTTTTTAAAGAATTTCCCAGAAAAGATGGATAAATTTAGTGAGACCCAAGAGGAGATGAAAAAGGACCAACTGGAAATTAAACATACACTGACTAAAATAAAAAATATTATACAGAGACCTAACAGCAGACTAGAGGAAGGCAAGAATCAAGTCAAAAATTTGAAATATAAAGAATCAGAAAACACTCAACTGGAAAAGCAAGAAGAAAAAAGAATCCAAAAATGTGAAAATACTGTAAGGAGCCTCTGGGACAACTTCAAGCATACCAA
Organism: Lasiurus borealis; assembly: GCA_004026805.1. Lineage (NCBI taxonomy): Eukaryota > Metazoa > Chordata > Mammalia > Chiroptera > Vespertilionidae > Lasiurus > Lasiurus borealis. The sequence goes on along the minus strand of PVJN01036908.1, from coordinate 8,680 downwards.
CATCAGAATTATGGGGTGTCAGAAGAAGAGAGAGATCAAGATACTGAAAACCTATTTGAAGAAATAATGACTGAAAACTTCCCCCACCTGGTGAAAGAAATAGACTTACAAGTCCAGGAAGCACACAGAACCCCAAACCAAAAGGAATCCAAAGAGGACCATACCAAGACACATCATAATTAAAATACCAAGAGCAAAAGACAAAGAGAGAATATTAAAAGCAGCAAGGGAAAAACAGGTAATGACCTACAAGAGAGTACCCATATGATTCTCAGCTGATTTCTCAACAGAAACTATGCAGGCCAGACGGGAATGGCAAGACATGTTCAAAGTGATGAATAGCAAGAACCTACAACCAAGAATACTCTATCCAGCAAAGCTATCATTCAGAATTGAAGGGCAGATAAAGAGCTTCACAGATAAGAAAAGCTAAGGGAATTCATCAACACCAAACCAGTATTATATGAAATGCTGAAAGGTACTCTTTAAGAAGAGGAAGAAGAAAAAGGTAAAGATAAAAATTATGAACAACAAATGCATATCTATCAACAAGTGAATCTAAAAATTAAGTGAATAAAAAATCTGATGAACAGAATAAACTGGTGAATATAACAGAATCAGGAGCATAGAAAGGGAGTGGACTGACAATTCTCAGTGGGAAAGGGTGAGGGGAGTGCAGGGAGAGACTGGACAAAAATCATACACCTATGGATGAGGTCAACAGGAGTGAGGTAAGGTAGAGGGAGAGGAGGGAGCTGGGTGGAGGGGAGTTATGGGGAAAAAAAGAGGAACAATTGTAATAATCTGAACAATAAAGATTTATTAAATTTAAAAAAATCAATAAATTATATTTAAAAAGAAGAATATATTTAATAATAATGTAAGGTTCAATTCATCAGGAACAAATAATGTACATGTGTCTAATCATAAATATGTATGATACAGATAATAGAACTTCAAAACATAGGAAGCAAAAATGGACAGAACTGAAAAGAGAAATAGACAATTCCATAACCATTGCATGAGGTTTTTAAAACCCATCTCTCAACACTGGATAGAACAATTAAAGAAAAAATTGCAAAGTCTGTAGGGGATTTGAACCACTTAGACCTCTGAGATGATTAGTTTTTATGTGTCAACTTAACTGGGCCATCAGTTTTCCAAACTTTTGGCCAAACATTTTTCAGGGTGTTCTGTGAGGATGTTTCTGTGAGGATGAGATTAACATCTACATCAATAGGCTGAAGAGAGCAGATTGCCCCGCCTAATGTGGATGGACCTCAGCGAATCCTCTGAAGGCTTGAATAGAACAAAAAAGCTAAGAGGGAGCTCCTGTCTGACTGCCTCAGAACTGAGGTAGAAATTTTTTCTACCTTTGAGTTTGAACTGGAACATCAGCTCTTCCTGGGTCCAAGCCAGCAACATTTACTGCTCTCCTGGGTCTTAGGCTTTCAGACTGGAACTGGAATGACACCATTGGCTCTCCTGAATCTACAGCTTGCCTACTGCAGATATTGGAATTTACCAGCCTTTATCCTATATAATAAAAGTCTAATATGCAAATTGCCCCCCCCTTACTGGGAGTTCAACCAGGGAAGCAGGGCAGCTGGCCAATGAAGGGTAAGAGAGGCTCCAGCTGGCATCCTGCAGCTGCTAGGGACCCTACCTGTGCATGAATTTCATGCAACTGGGCCTCTAGTAATCACATAAGAGCCAATGTCTTATATTTTTCTGTCTCTCTTTCTCTCCATTTATATTTATAAATCCCCATATACAATGACTGCAGAATACATATTCTTTTCAAATGCACATGGTTTATTCAGCAAGACAGACCATATACTGCATCTTAAAACAGCTCAATAAATTTAAAAGAGATGGTTCTCTGATCACAATGAACTAAATTAGAAATCAATAAAAATAAGATCTAGGAAAATTCCAGTTCTTCGTAAAATAAACAAGATATTTAAAATACTCCATGGGTCAAAGAAGAAAATCACAAAGGAACTTAGATAGTATTTCATACTAAATAAAAATAAAAACAACATATCAAATTGCACATAATTTATATACAGAAATTTATAGTTTTAAATATGTGTTAGTAAAGAGACATCTAAAGTCAATGAACTAATGTTTCCCCATTAAGAAGCTGGAAAAAAGAAAGTAAATGCAAAGTAGGTGGAAGAAAGAAAAAAAAATCAAGATAAGAGCAGGAACCAATTAAATTGAATATAGAAAAATAATAGAGAGATATAGCAAAGCAAAAAGTTGTTCTTTGAAAATATCAACAAAATTGATGAACCCCTTGCTTTAGTTAGTTATCAAGAAAACAATAAAAATTGAGAACTGTGAACAATTTCCAAGGTTTGAGACTGTATCATACTTGCAAAGCTAACAAATTAGCCTCTGTTGTTTCATGGGTGCTGGCATACTACAACTTGCATTAAGAAATATAACGTGAGTCCGGCCGGTGTGTCTCAGTAGTTGAGCATCAACCCATGAACCAGGAGGTTATGGTTCGATTCTCAGTCAGGGCACATGCCCAGGTTGGAGGCTGGATCCCCAGTAGGAGGTAGACAGGAGGCAGTCAATCAATGATTCTCTCTCATCATTGATATTTCTATCTCTCTCTGTCTCCCTTCCTGTCTGAAATCAGTAAAAATGTATTTAAAAAGAGAAATATAATGTGAATAAAGAGATCAATAAATGAAAGATATGTGATAAAGCAAGTATATAAAAATGTTAATGGTGTAATCTTGGTGGATACATAGTTCACAGTAAAATTCTTCCATGTTTGCTATATGTTTAAAAATTTAAAAATAAAAAGTTAGAGGAAATGAAACTTAAAAACATCAATGACAGCACATAAACTTTATTACGGTCATAATTAGATATATAAGCTGTAAAATAAAAATTATGATATGCTCAGAGAAATTTGAATACTGACTAGTTCCTTGTTAATTGGTTTCAGGCCTGTGTAGGCGATGCTGTCAGTCCCCAGGGCCCACAGTCCCTGCCCTTCCCACTTCAGTGCATGTTACCCAGAGTTCAGTTGCCAGCACCTGCATATCTTTGCCTGAGGGCTTTCTCTGCCTGCTGAAATCTTTGCCTACTCATGTGGCTGCCTGCAAGTGCTGAGGAGCTGATGTTTGCTGCAGGAGCCTTCTGCCAATGTCAACCTTAAAACTTTTCCTTTTCTGTCTCAATTCCCCCAACCCCACCCCCTCCCAAATAAACTATTTGCACTCAAGTCTTACTTTCAGTATCAGATTCTGGAGGAACTCAAAATGTGACATTGGGATACTGGCACTTTAGTTATGTTTTTAAAAAAGAGTTCTTAATTTTTAGAAATACACATTGAAATAGTTGCAGATAAAATTATACTGTCTAGGATTTGCTTTAAAATAATCAAGGGAGAATAGATGGATAAAAAAGTGAAGGGATGATAATTGTTAAAGTTCAGCAATGGACATGGGTGTTCATTCACACATCTGTCCATGTTGTGAATATTTAAAATTGTACCGAAAATGATCTGTAAGGGCTCATGAAGATAAAAGATGTTAGACCTGGACAGAAACTCTGGCCTGAGCTCTGTTCCTCAGACCAAGCAAACTTGCCTGAGGAAGGCATTGGTTCAAAAGTTGACCAGAGAACCTGCACATGAATAGCCACAGTAACCTTATTTGCAATAGCCCCAAACTAGACACAATTGGAATGTCCTTCAATAGGTGAACAGTTAAACAAGCCATGGAATATCCTTACTTTGGAATACTATCCAACAATGGAGTACACAATAGCCTGAAAGGACCTGGAGGGCAATATATTGAGTGTGTGTGTGTTTGTGTGTGGGTTGGCGGGGCAGGGGAGAAGGCCGTCTTAAAAGATCATACATTATTCTATTTACAAAACATCTTGAAAAGACAAAAATATAGAGACAGAGATAGATTAATGGCTGTGAGAAGTTAGGGACAGAAGGAAGTAGGTGTAACCATAAGAGGATAGCATGACAAAAATCTTTGTGGGAATGGACCATTTTTGTATCTGGATTATAGTGGTGGTTACATGAAACACATGTGCATAGACCTGTACACAAAAATACACACATATACTAGTACACAAATGAGTACACATAAAACTGATGAAATCTGAATCTGAAAGAAGGGCTATGGATGTTACCAATATCAATTTGTTTTGAATTTGAGCTATTGTTTTGTAAATGTATCTAAGAGGGGAAACTAGGTGAAAGGTACAAGGGGAAACTAGGTGAAAGGTTTTTGCAACTTCCTGGATATCTATAATTATTGCAAAAAAAAAAGATTTTCTAAAAAGTAAATAAATGGAAATAATTTTTTTAAAGGCATCCCAATTCCAATGGTAGCTAGGGTAAAAGCCCTAGCCGTTGACAATGTTGAAAATGCAACACTGCAACTTCCATTCCTCTAGAAGTGGAAAGGGTGAAGTCTTCACTGGAAAGCCCAGTAGCCTAATATTGACAGGCTATGCAGACTATAAATCTATTATAAAGCCCTCTTGCAGATTGGATAAGGTGCCCAACATTTTAACACATTCCTTTTTTGATTAAACTAGACAATGTGGGCTCTGTTGTTTGTAGCATTGAAAGCTAGCTGATTTTTATTCTGATAGTCTCAATAGGATATCTTCCATTTCTGAGAGATTTTGAGGAGTGATAAACAACTCTAAAAGATATCTCTGCATATTGAAGCCACTAAGAAATTGATATTAGGCTAGACAGTAATAAATAGATATGCAATATTCCTCAAGAATTTCTTGTTTTGAGCTTGTTTATAACTGCCTTGTCATCTCTAGAAGCCAAGAGAACTGAAGCCTAGCTATCTTGCAATTATTGAAGGCTTTCATCTTCTGACTTTTTTTGTTCTCCTGAAATTCCTGAAAAAACAAACTCTGGTGTGGACTTCTGTGTCCAGGACATAGATTTTTTCTTTTATACCTCACTAATTGTACCACGTACTGCTCTCCCTCACACCTAGGAGTGGGCCAAATGGGTTCTTAGATGGTAAGGAGACTGTCTGGAAAACCCTCTGCTGTTATATACAGCTTCAGTAAGGTCTCTGAAAAGGGGGGTGTAGAAAAGGGATTTTTATTATTAGGTTGGGAATGGATAAGAGGACAAGCAAATGTCCAGAGAAAAAAGCACGAGAGGAAAAAATAAGTGAAAAATCTAGTTTAGAGAAATAAAAAAGAAGACTTATAGAAATTATCTTAACCTAAGTGAAAGGGGAATGAAGAAGAGAACCAGGGCAGGATCTTTAAGGACCCCATAATCAGTATTTCCCCTACTACCCTTACTACTACTTTGTACTAAATGTATATGGAGGTTGGGATCCATGTTGGTATTGGGACTTGTACCCAATTCACTCAAGTTATAACCTGAAGAAATTAACTTACAAGGTTTACGAAAGCAAAACCACACAAACAACTTGATATGAATGGAATTTTTCTTTGCTCCCAAACAGAAACGGCCAGTTTTATTATCTTGATACTAGTTTGACATCTGTGAGTAAAATGTAACTGAATAAGCACGTCCCAAAATTTTACACAATTGCACAATGAGCCTTCCCAAAATAAATATGATAGAGAGGATCATCAGAGGTATGCATGCTATGACTTACATAACAATTATTTCTTTTTTGTTATTGTTCCTTCTGTATCTTCTAAAATGCCAACATTACATTTTAGACTTTTGATGAAAAAAATGTAAAGCAAAGCCAAAAAACAACAACAAAACAAACAACAACAAAAAACAAACAAACAGGGAAGTTGGGATAGCTCTGGGTGTGCCAAGGGCCACCATTAATTATTATTATCATTATTGCCTACTTTTCTTTGGTTCTTTCCAGTTTAGAAGGTACTTTCATATCCTTTGTTTCCCATTTGTATTTTGGTTTGCCATAACAACATGAGAAAGAAGTAGGGACTCAAATTATTACCAAAAAGTTTAAAATGAAAAAGATGATACCCAAAGGGGTTAATTGACTTGCTCAAGGTCACAGAGCAAGTAACAAGATCCCTCCTCTCTCACATCAGGAAACAGATTATTAAACCTTCTGCCCTCCCTACTGCTAACAGGTTAAATGAGAGAAAAGAGAGCCCTGGGGAATTTCCTCTAATCACCCCACATTAGCTGAATGTCACAGATTGCATTCCAGTTCCTCTCAAATCCCACTGCACTTGCCATCTGTAAAATTCGCCTGAGCTCTTCCTCCTGTTTTGACTTGTCTTCCTTTTAAGAGTTTCATAAATGAATGGGAGAATGCAGTGTGTGTATGTGTGTGTGTGAGCTCCCTAATTATATAGCTCAGGTATTAGGCACAGAAACCTAGACTTTAGTCTAACAAAATTTAACATAGTACAATGCTTATAAATAAGCTATTTGAATATACTGTATTAGATTAAGTAATAGCATGGAAAATATGCATGTGGCTCTAAGAAAGTAAGTAAAAGAAAAGAAGAATTTTAGTGGAGGTAGAGCAGGTACTTTTGTACCTATTGAGTCATTTTAATCATTTTTTTTGCCAAGACATTTAATTCCCTTTGTTGCACATGCTGAACTCAATCACATCTCCAGATCAACCTACAGTCAACATGGCCTTCTTCACTCCTTACCTTATTTAGACTAGAGACAAGATTACAAACAACAGAAAGATGAACATACATTTGCTTAAATAATAAAGGTTATTTGGGCTAATATGTTCAAAGGTAAAACTGGCTTCAAATGGGACTTGATCTTGCAGCTAAAATGGTATGAGCAAGACCAAACTTCCTTTTTATTCTGCCTCCCTCACGGTCAGTTTCATTCTCAGTCTAGGCATTGCTCCCTTGCCTTCTGGTTTTCAGTAGTGCTATTGAGAATTCTGATGCTATTCTTATTCCCAGTCCTTGGTATGTGATCCATTTTTTCCTCATTAGAAGCCTTATCATTCTAAAATTTCAAAATATTTTTTTTATCATTCATATCCAGCAGGAAAATATGTGTTCCTGAATTCAGAGTTAAAGTACTAGGTGACAGGCCCACCACTGAGCCAATCACTCTGGCCAGGTAAATTGGAAAAACTGATGGGCTACCACTCAGTTCTGTGCTCCCACATTGAAGCTGGAATGGAATCAATGTCTCTAGAATCACATGGGTCCCAAATGGAGATTAGTAGCTATTGAGTAGAGGGAAATAGATACTATAAAAATAATTAACCCATGTTCTCCACTTTCTTTCACCTTGGCTGGTGTTAGTAGAATAAAGCAAACAATCATTCGTAATGCACAAATGAAAAATTGTGGTCTCCAATGTGTGAAATTCTAATTCCATTAATTATTCTTCCCCCCTCCTCTCTACTAAATGCTTTTCTTCAGTTTATTAACTTGATGGAGTACTTCTCTTCACATAAACAAGTAAAACTCACTCAAACCAATGCCACTTAACTATTATTACCCAACTAAAACTCAAATCTGATTAACAGGTTCTTTTTAACAGCCTCTTATTAAAACATCCCTCTGTTCCTCATGGTGTTCTTGCAAAAAGTAACAAAACCAACTTGTTCAATTAAAGGTGCATTCCTGGTGGTTTTTGGCTGAAGTGTTAGCATTCCTTGCTGTATCCATTTCAGTATTCACTGAAATTCATTGAAGTATCCTTCATTTCTCTTCAGAATTACTGTGACTCACATCTGATCCTGTGCTTCCATATACCTAAGAATAAAGTTTAAATATTTTACTCTGGCTTATGACACTGACCTTACAATCACACCTTTTATCTTCTTAATCACCGCCACCCCAACTCCAGCTTCATGCACCAGCCTGCATGCATTTCCTTGCAGCTCTTCTAAAGCATTTTTCTAAACTCAGGCATACCTTTGCATCTCCTCTGATGCCTAGAAATCTTCATCTAGCTAATTTTTATTTGTGCTTAAAGACTTTGCTTAAGCATTTCTGCCTCTGAGAAGACTTCTTGTATATCTCCAGGAGTCATTAGTTTGTGTTTATTTCTTTCATAGCATGTATTACTGTACTGTACTTACTTGTCTATCTTCTCTATAAGGCTGTTAACCTTGTCTTATTTATCCTGATATCTTTCTGGCAGTGGATCATACCCAGGGTTCTTCTTCTGCAATGTTTGAAAATGAAAATGAGGAGTGGGTTTGATTGCTCAGGAACTGAGAACTTCTTTGCGGATATGTTAAAGATAATAACTGTTTTACAATATACTAGACAGTCCTGTATTATCCCTCTCAAAATGCCAATAGTATCTCCATTAAGAAACAGGAGAGGTTCTCAATAGGTGTTCATATATTTAAGAAAGGAACAAATGAACATAAATAAATAAATAAATAAATACCTATAAATAAATAAACAAATGTAAACATGAGAGAATAAATTGATGAATAAATGATGAGGGAGAAAAGCAGCGTGTATTTGGAAAAGAAAGTGTTCTCAAAGGGGAAGCCTCAATTGGGAAATTCATGCTCTGAATTAAAGGTTTCTCCTGGTCATATTCACTGTCCCTTTCCCTTGGGTGTTGTAAGTGCAAGGTACAACCTCAGTTAAAAAAATTAAAGTTAAAAGATTCAAATAAAATATCTAAGGTAGGATATAACACCAAGCTATTGAGATGTGAAAAGGGAGACATTTCTATAAGGCTTCTCAGCTTTGT
>PVJN01036907.1:0-21232 GCA_004026805.1 Lasiurus borealis | reverse complement strand
CCCCACCCGCCAGCCTAGTTGCCCCCAACTGCCCCCCTCCTGCCAGCCTGGTCACCCCACACAGCCTGCTTTTCAGTCATTTGGTCATCCCTTACTAACTCCCCCTGCCGGCCTGGTTGTAGGCAGCCATCTTGTGAGGATGTGAGGGTTAATTTGCATGTTACCTCTTTATTATACAGGATGTTGAAATTAATGCAAGGCCAAAAGAGAATCCCACCATGATCCACAGTTCTTCTGGATGAGGAGACATGGATCCTTTTTTTTTTTTTTTTAATATATCTTATTGATTTTTTAACAGAGAGGAAGGGAGAGGGATAGTTAGAAACATCCATCAGCCGCCTCCTGCACGCCCCCTGCTGGATGTGCCCGCAACCAAGGTCCATGCCCTTGACCGGAATCGAACCTGGGACCCTTGAGTTCACAGGCCAACTCTCTATCTACTGAGCCAAACCGGTTTCGGCAGGCTCGGACTTTTTAAGAAACTCACAGACAAGACGTCCAACGAGATGCTCACCTCTGTTGGCTGTTCGCCAGGGTGCCGACATCCGGTCGGCAACGGTTCTGCAGACACTGGAAGCTCAGGCCTCCCTTGACCCGGCCAAGCACCAAGCGAACCGGCCAAAACCCTCCCGCGTGGTCAGGTGAGGAGCAAAGGTCTCCTGAGAGTCTAGTGGGCCCCTAAGTTTCCCCCATCCCAACTCCCCTGCCACCGGTCTGTGCACGGTGTCATCACGCAGGGCAGCATCCCTCAAGCCCCTCCCCCCCTCCCTGACATGCGCTTTGCAGCCCAGAGAGCGGGCCTGGGTGACAGCAGAGGCTCTTGCTCAGCCTCTGGCTCGCTTCCCAGCCTGCGGGTTGATGAAACCCATTGCAATGTCCTCCCTGAAGCGCAGGAGAATGGGTCGCTCCCTGACTGCCACGTCTGCCAACAACAGGCCCGCTACCTCCTGGCCACGCAGGACCTGGCTCTGCCTCATCCAGGTGTGCGGGTGGGGCAGTTTGGCAGCCGCTGGCTGGGTGAAAAAGAGGCTGCCTTGCAGGGAGTCCCGATTAGCCGGAACAGCAGCCAGCACGTGTGCCGGCGCTGGGCACCGCTCTCCGGCTTCACTCCGTGAGCTCGGTCCCCTCCCAGCAGCTCGGCCGGCGGGAGGCAGGCGCTAAGGCCTCCCTGGTTGGCAGGTAAGGAAACCAAGGCCTTTCGCACTCATAATCCATCTGAACTTCCACTCAGCCACGTTTCAAAGGCTCAGCAGCCGCCTGAGGCCGCCTGTGGCTGGCAATGACCTAGACCCACACGACCACAGAGGCCTAGGTCATTGCTCCGTCTGCATTATCAGGAACCTTCTTCAGCATCCCTGCCCCGCCCCACCCCCCAGGGATGAGCCAGCTCCCTGCTACCCAAGCAAGGTCACCGGCTGATCAGGGTCACCTGGGGCTCCTGGAAATGCAGATTCTCAGGCCCCACCCGGGACCTATTCAAATCAAAATCTGAATTTTAACACCCACTCTCCCCTGCCCCCCCCCCACAATGCTCCTCAAGGGGCAGGTCGTCCTGCACAGGAGACGCCCCTGCAGCAGCTCCATCGGAGCCCCGGGTCCGCTCCGCCTGCAGTTTGAGTCACTCGGGAACCTGGGCCGGGGGCCAGGCCTGCGGGGAGAAGGATGAACAGCCTGTGGTTCCCGCTCTCCAGGGCTCGCAGGCCGGTCTGCGGTGCAGATGAAGAGGCAGATGATGCCAGTGCCACACGGCATTGACACAGACTTCTGCCCGGCCCGTGTGGTTCAGTGGTCGAGCGGCCCGATCCCCAGTGTGGGGCATGGAGGAGGCAGCCCCTCAGTGAGTCCCACCACTGATGTTTCTCTCTCCCTCCCTCTCCCTTCCTCTCTCTCTGCAATGAATAAAAACACATGAACCTTTAAAAAAAAAAACAGGCCTCTACCAAACCCCGCCGCCGAGCTGGCATCGCCTTGCCAGGCCCTGCACAGGGTGTGGGGAGGCCGCAGACCCTGCCCTGGCCTGCTCCCTCTCCCCCAAAACAGCTCAGAGGCTGGGCAGTCCCCCCTGGAGCCCGCCTGCAGGGCTGACACCAAATGTGTGAGAGGCGTGCGGAGGCGGTGAGATCATGGGGAGCTGAGGTCATTGCCACTCTCCGGGAGATGAGAGCGGAATCGGTCCTGGCACATGCCCCGAGGGTCCCTGTCATCCTCCAGCACTTCTCTCTGGATGCGGTGACGGCGGAGAATTGGATGGCAGCGCTGGCCGCGGCCACATCTGCACAGCAGCCCTCGCCGCGAGGGCACGAGCCTGCCTGGGAGCCTCCCCGGTTCCCCTCGGCCCGAGAAACCTCCGGAAAACATCATCTGCGCCACGCGTGTACAAGGCCGAGCCCGGGGCGGTGGCTGGGGGATTGCCGAGGTCCGTGAGGTCGAATAGACTCCTTGAACTTGGCTCTGACTGTGAGCCACAGTCTGAGCGGCTGCAGCACTCCTCAGGGGTAACATTTAGTGCAACGGTTCTCAACCTGTGGGTCTCGACCCCTTTGGGGGTCGAAAGACCCTTTCACAGGGGTCGCCTAAGACCATCGGAAAATGCAGATATTTACATCACGATGCATCACAGCAGCAACATTTCATGGTTGGAGGTCACCACCCCATGAGGAACTGTATGCAAGGGCCGTGGCCTTAGGAAGGTTGAGAACCACTGATCTAGTGGAAAGAGCCAGAGCTTTCTCCGGAGGGCCACACAGACACGCCCGCTTGTCAGAGCCTGGCCTGAGGCTCCGGAGCCTTCTCCCAACCTTCCCCGAACCAGTTTCCCAAAGCGCTCTGGCCTGCACGCCTCTCCATGGATGGGGAAGAGAAAAATAAAAGCGTTCCTAGGACTGGTGTCCGAGACAGCCTGTCAAAGGCCAGGCAAGCATGCACATCACCTTTCAGATGCAGAAGCTGAGTGGCCGGAGTGTCTGCAGGAGACACTGCTGTGAATAGAACCGAACCATTTGTTTTTTCCCTACGGGATTTCTGAACGAGAAGAGCTCGTTTTGTCTCGCGGCACCTGGTTCAGCGTCCCTGAAGCCCCGTCTGTTTCCGTGCAATGCGTGGCCTGATTCATTCGTTCACCGAGTACCGACTGAGCACCTGCTGAGGGCAAGAGAGAAGCTGGAGAAAACTGACCGGGTTCCTGCCCTCAGGGAGCATGTGTTCTTGTGGAGGAGACAGACGTGTGAGAGAATAAGATACACCTGTTACGTATTAGTATATTCTAATTTGTGAAAGAGGCTGTGAAAAAACAACAACACAGAAACTAATTTTAGGGAGCGGCATATTTTGGGTTCGGGCCCAAAAAAGGATCTTGCTACAAAGGGGATCTTGACGCTCGTTTAAAAAGGAGCCACTGCTGAAACCGGTTTGGCTCAGAGGATAGAGCGTCGGCCTGAGGACTGAAAGGTCCCAGGTTTGATTCCGGTCAAGGGCATGGTTGCAGGCACATCCCCAGTAGGGGGCGTGCAGGAGGCGGCTGATTGATGTCTCTCTCTCTCATGGATGTTTCTAGCTCTCTATTCCTCTCCCTTCCTCTCTGTAAAAAAAATCAATAAAAATATATTTAAAAAAAGAAAAGAAATACAAGGCAGAAGCCAAACTTGATTCTCAGCCACCTTTAACATAAATAAAAAAATAAAAATAAAAAGGAGCCACTCACAAAGGGCAAAGAAGGGTCTCTCAGGCATGAGGCGTGGCTTGTGCCAATGTCCTGGGGCAGGAGGGAGCCCGGCAGCACGGGAGAAGCTGAGAGGGAACCAGTGGGGCTGCAGTGTGATGAGTGGCAGGGGGAGGGCTGGAGGAGTGAGCAGTAGCCACGCCAAGTGCTCCAGGCCCAGAAGGTGACCTGCCTTCACCAGTCTCTCTCTGGCTTCACTTAGCAACTCCTGACAACAGACCAGTGCCTGGCTCCTCCCCTTCCCTCTCCCCCACCGAGCACCCAGGAGCTGTCCTGAGGCTTAAAAGAAAGCGGACACACTCTCCACCCCACGACCCCAGCCCTATTCTGTTCTAGCAGTTTCTGCAGCGATGAAGAAGCAGGCTCCACCAAACGGAGCGGGAGTGATGTCCCCCCAGCACACACGTTCTCCCCCCCCCACACACACACACACCCCGCACCAAGCCGGCCGGGGGCTGGCGCACCGCGCAGGCCGCCACGGCCGCCGGTAATAATTGTTGCATTAATTGGCGCTGTCCGGACCAGACAGAACGCAAGAGATCCCACTGTGTCCAATAATTAATGTGTTTCCCTCACTGCAGCGCCATTAATAAGGGGCTCTTTCCGAGAAGCGGGTAATGATCGGCTGGCTGGGCGTCATTAGGGTATTTATAGCTGAGCTCGGGTCTGCAGGCGGAGAGCAGAGCTGATTATGTTTATTTAGACTCTATTATCTGTCGCTAATGTGCTATCGGGCGTCCCGATCGGCCCTGTGCTCCAGTCCTAACGGGCGGGACAGGCGCTGTCCACGTATGGTCCCCGTGACCTGCCACACAGCTGCCCCCCCCACACCCTCCCTGTTTGCAGGGCAGATGGGGGTCAAGATGCTCACGAATTCCACTCGCTCCCACTCATCCCCCACAGCCCTTCCCTGGCGGCGGAGGGGAAATTCGGAGCGAGGCGCTCGGAAATGCCAGAAAGACAGCTTCTCCTCATTAAACCTCCGAGGAGTGCAAGTTTCTCGGGTGCGTGATCAGCGGGAGGGGCTTTGAAAATGTAAATCTGGGTGGGGAGACGGCGCTCCGAAAACTGGGGGAGAAGAGGCAGCTGGGGCTGGAGGGAGGAGCAGGCCATGAGGGGGTCTGGGCCCTGGAGGAGGGAGGGGGGTAGAGGGGGAGGGGACATAGGGTGCCTGGGCTGTTTGTGCTCCCAGAAGCCTTCAGTCCGTGTCTCCTTTGCTGGCATTTTTGTGAGATTTCTCAGATTTTTGTTTTTTTTAAAAAAGGCCTAGATATACCCCACAACGTGGCTGTGCCTCATGCCACGTTATTGTACAGTTTTGGAAATTATTACAACAGTACATGTTGTTATATTACCAGGGGAGTAAATAGAATAGTGCAAGTTACAAGCAGAATATAAAGTCTAAAAAAAAATCTAAGATTTTATAACTGTAATATATATATATATATATATATATGTTAATTTTAGAAACAAAAAGTACAAACAAAAAAAAAAAAACCCCCAACAACTTCTAAACGGCCTTGTCCGCACACAAAACTATCCTCAAGTTTAACTTCGAGAAAAACCCTTACAATTGCCAACAACAATTCCAGACAATTATCTCGTCTGTGGACTGAGCTGGACCGGAGGAAACCGTAGCGAGAACTCAGCCTTATTTATTTCTGCCAGTGCTTATAACCTCGCCCCGGGGACCATTTTTTAATTCTCTCCCGGCTGCCACCCCATAGCGTTTCCTGTGACTCTGAGAAAATAAAGAACCCAGGCCACCCAGTAATAAAAAGTGCAGCTCAACGTGTATGTGCATCTACACTCTACACCCCTGTGATGTGCTCTGTGCACACACACACACACACACACACACACACACACACACACACAAATCTGTGCACATGTCTCACTACCCTGGAGGGTGAGCAAAACGTGGGGTTAAGAGCCTGGAACCTGGGTTCAAGTTCAGGCTTTGCCCACGTCACACGGCACGTGAGGGGTAAGAACACGCGTGACCTGGCTGGGCCTGTGAGAGGAGGCTGCGGGTAACGTGCCCTTGGCAGGGTGGGTCCTGGAAAGACGTCAGGTGACGTCTGCAGAGGCACCTGGCTCCTGCAGGAAGGAGACCCCTGGCCATCCATCTCGCCCCCTCTGACCTTGCCCCTGGGAAAGCGCCTGTCACTCACGGTCCTCCACCCTGTCCCCTTCTCTGTGGAGAACGTGCCGGGGATCCCTGCCCTGCCCCTGGCTTTGAAACGAGGTCCCCAAACATTGGCCTGTGCACCAACGTGTGATGTAACTTCGCAAATTAAATGTGTAACGCTTTTAGGGAAACGGTGCATTTTCCTCCCTGCTCCCCCCACCACGGGGACCAGGTGACTTGTGGGCACACCTGCTACAAGAAGAGGCCCGGAGGTATTTTTAGGGCGCAGCCTGGGGTCTGCAGGTGGCGGAGCCGGCCCCTGGGACACAGCGGTGCCTGCCGTCTGGGTCCGGTGACAGGAGAGGCGGGAGGGCCTCTGCGCGGGGCTGGGCCAGGGCAGGTGACCAAGCTTAGCGGGCAGAGCAGCGGGCAGAGCAGCCACAGAGAAACAGGACAGACATGGGGGGCGAGGAACGAAGGCAGGCAGGCACCCCCAACCCAGACACACACCTACTCCCTATTGATCAGGTATTCCAGATACAGTGGTACCTCGAGATACGAGTTTAATTCGTTCTGTAACCTCGAGGCGTGGGAAACTATGAGACGCTCGAGTCGCGGTAAACTGGTGGGTCGCGTGCAGCCGGCCAATTCTCGCAATGACTCCTATCTCAAATGTTGTTCATATTTCAAAGCAAAAATCGCTCGCTCGACGGCTCGTATCTCAAAAATCTCATATGTTAGGGCACTCGTATCTCGAGGTACCATTGTATTTCCTGACCCCCCACAAGCAACCGAACCCCTCTGGGCCTCAGCGGCAGATGTCCTTGGTGAGAAAGGAGTGCAGACCTGCTTAGCGCATGGGCTGAGGCGGTCCTGGCTGGTGGCACTTTAATTTACAGAGTGCCTGCTGGGCACCAGCCTCGTGCCAGGTGCTGGGAGAGGGGGAACGGGGATCAAAGAGGAAAAAGAGGAGATGAAATCATCCCTCTGGCCTGGAAGAGCCATCATTCTTCCTCCAGTCTTGCCATGAAATTGCCAACAACGTTTTTCTCAGCAGGAAATCCTGACTGGGTATCGGGCCCTACAAAACACTGGGATCCAGCCCTGCGCTTCGAACGGACCCTGTTTGTAATGCTCCTCGGTCGCTCTTAAACCAAAATTCAGAGGTAATGGCATTCATCCACACACAGGATGTGTGAACCAGTAGAATGCCTTAACTGTCATATCAACGGGGGCAAAGTCCAGCCAGTGTGGTTCAGTGGCTGAGCACCGGCCTACGAACCAGAAGGTCATGGTTCGATTTCCCGTCAAGGCACATGCTCAGGTGGTGGGCTCCATCCCCAGTAGGCGGCGTGCAGAAAGCGGCCGATTAATGATTCTCTCTCATCATTAATGTTTCTATCTCCTCCTCCCTCTCCCTCCCTCTCTGAAATCAATTTTAAAATGTTTTTTAAAAAGAGGGAAAGAGAAGTAATTTGGAATAAGACCGTTCGCATTTCACTATGTAGATTCCCTGACACGACCTCACTCATCAACACAAGGCCTTGCCTTTGTGCCTGAAGCCAGGGTGAAGGCCGCAGCCAGAAACACAGGCTACAACCTCAACCGGCGTGTTGTTTTGGAGACTCAAATACCGTGAGTGATGTTGCCATGGGTGACGTGATTTTTCCCCAACACGGCGAACACTGCTTGGCAATATTCCCAACAGAGCACTGCGCAGTCTTCCCTTGATCTAAGGTAGTTCCACTCCCAGACGACTCCCTGGATCATGGAGGCCGTGTTCAGACTACCTTCTGGCCCAATTGTTGTGGCTCAGCGGCTGAGTGTTGACCTATGAACCAGGAGGTCATAGTTCACTTCCCGATTAGGGCACATGCTCAGGTTGCTGGCTTGATCCCCCGTGGGGGGCCTGTGGGAGGCAGCCAATGGATGATTCTCTCTAATCATTGATGTTTCTATCTCTATCTCCCTCTCCCTTCCTCTCTGAAATCATTGTTTAAAAATGATATTAAAAAATACAAATACCTTCTGTTTACATAAATAAGAGAGTTATGGTCAGGCTCAGATCATTAGGAAATGCCTTTTCCCGTTCATGAGCATCTATTAGGACACCCGGAATTCATGCAGGACCCAGGAGCGCCCACCTTTGTACAGGACTGGATCCTTGAAGTCTTGGATCCTTGGCGCCTCCTCGCTGAATTTATGGCCTCCCGCTACCCCATACATATCCCAAGAAAGCTCTAGGGAGCCCTAGAGTCCCCTGAGGAATCTCTGACCTAGCTGCCACCTACCTCTCCCACGTTGGTCTTGTCCTCCTCTCCCCCCGTTTGCTGCGTGCCTGGCCGCACAGCTGTTCTCCATCCTCCGGCACAGCGAAGGGCCTTTGCACAGGCTGTTCCCTCCGCCAGGGGTGCTGTTCCCCGCTGGCCACAATGCAGCCTTCGCATCCGTTGTGTCTCAGCTCCGGTAACATTTCCCTGAGAGCAGCTTTCCCTGCGCCGAATCCCAGTGGCACACACAGGCCACCCTGCCCGTCTCCACCGCGTCACCTGTTCCCACCCCTCGGGGCACGCACGTCGCCCCTGTAACGGTCCTTCTCCAGGATGTCTCCCCACCAGACCGGCGTCAGCCAGGTTCTCTCTTCAGGGCCTCGGAGCAGCTCCTTCAGGTTTTGCTGGCCATCTGGTCTCTGTCACAACTCCGCTTTGTACTGCAGCTCAGCAGCAGCCGTAAACAGCAGGGAAACAAATGGGCGTGGCTGGGTGCCAATAAAGCTTTATTGACAAAAGCAGTCAATAAAATGGCGGGGGTTGGATTCGGCCCACTGGCAGGCGTTTGAAGCTGTCTGTCTTATTCTTGGGTTCCTCGTGTCTAGCACAGTGCGGGGCCTAGGAGAGGAACTGAACGGTTGAAGACAGGAGTTCGTTCCGCTGGAAGGAGGAACGACAGAAAACATACACCCGCCTCGTCTTAGCACCTACAGGAGCATCTGCGTGTTGGTTTCCCAACCAGCACTGCCAGAATCCTGAGAAGGGAGGGAAGGAGGGAGGGCTTCCTGGAGGAAATGGCCCTGACTAGCAGCTCAAGGAAGGATGAGATTGGGGCCATGGTCATCGTGGCGCTCACTTGTTCAATCATTCATTCACTCATTCGGGGGGGACTTTTTTATATATATATATTTTATTGATTTTCAGAGAGAGTAAGAGAAAGGGATAGAGAGTTAGAAACAGCGATGAGAGAGAGACATCGATCAGCCGCCTCCTGCCTGCCTCCTACTGGGGATGTGCCCGCAACCAAGGTACGTGCCCTTGACCGGAATCGAACCTGGGACCTTTCAGTCCGCAGGCTGACACTCTATCCACTGAGCCACACCGGTCTTGGTGAGTTGGGGGGACTTTTGCTGAGTGTCGAATCAGGCGCGGACAACACAGAGGTTCCTGCTGTCGGTAGAGTTTGGGGCTCCAAAGACACTGGGGACCAGTCACGGTCCTGCCTGGAACACATGGAGAGAGACGTCCATAGCCCAAGCTCCGAGGCCTCCCCAGAGACCACGCACCGGTGGTTGTGCCATTCAGGTGCCACCTAGAGGACCCCGTGCCCAGATGCTGAGGATCGCAGAGGACCCTTTATTAGCTGGCAGCCGGCAGCTCTTTCCCCTCCGCATCTGTCTCGAGATAACGCCTCGGAAGAGAGACGAACCCACTTGATCAACAGCGCGGGCTTCTCGCCCCATCAGGGAGTGGGTGACGCTTTCAAGCCCTTCAGAGAAGAGTCGCCCACACCAGCGATCCGGGGGGGGGGGGGTTGGGGGGGGGCGACATGCAAACGCCAGGATCGAGGCGCAGCGACAGGCGGGGAAGGAAGGCACCAAACTCCTTCTCGCCGCCTTTTTAATGAGTAAAATCCTCTGGCTGCTGCCGGCCCGCGGAGACCGGCGATTAATGAGCACTCAGAATAGACCGTGCCCGCTCTACCCGTGGATGGTGGCCTGGGAGAGACACTCCAATTTCCATCTTACAGCTGCTGCCGCCTTCGAGTGTCTCCTGCGGGGCAGGAAAACACTCGGCAGATCCTGTCTCGTCAGAGACACGTTCAAAGAGGGCGCTCCCTCCCCGCAGCCGCCGCCTATACGTGAGCCCTTTTCAATTTCCAAAGCATATATTTAGATTCTGTCTATGAAGGCCTGCGAGGCGCCGGGAGGCAGCACGCGGCCCCGCCTGCCTCTGGGGGCTGCGAGGAGAGGGGCTTGGCGGCTTGTCCTCGGATGCAATGGCGGCTTCTTCGTGCATCGAGATGGGGCTGGTGCGGGGGACGGGGACAGCCGGGCCTTGGTCCTGCTGGCAGACCCGGGGGCCCAGCCAGCAGACCATGCGGGTCCTGCCTGGGTGAGCCACGCCACGTCCCTGGAGACTCCACGCTCAGTGTGTGAGTTGAGATGGGAGAAGCGGGGAGCCGGATTGAGAACCTGAGCTGGGTGGGGACCACAAAGGAGGTGAGGCTGGCCTGAGTCCCACTGGGGACAGGTGATGGGGCCGGAGTCAGGAGGCAAGGTTGCAGGTCTTTACAAGATCAGAGGAGCGTCTTGAGTGGAGCAGAAAGGAGGAGGAGGTGGACATAAGCAAGGCCTCCAGGAGACAGGCTAGGCCTGGAGGTCTCCTTTGATGCCCCGTTGGCACCAGGAGCCCTGGTCCACAACAGGGAGCCAGGGTGAAGACCGGGACCACACCAAGGGGCCTCATGGTCTGACACAGAGTGAGACCACCATCCTGCTCTTGAACTGAATTCACCAGCCGGCCTCGTCAGCCCAGGCTGACATAAAAACACTGCAGGCAGCCGAAACCGGTGTGGCTCAGTGGCTAGAGCGTTGGCCTGCGGACTGAAAGGTCCCAGGTTCGATTCCGGTCAGGGGCATGTATCTTACTTGCGGGCACATCCCCAGTAGGGGGTGTGCAGAAGGCGGCTGATCGATGTCTCTCTCTCATCGATGTTTCTAACACTCTATCTCTCTCCTTTCCTCTCTGTGAAAAATCAATAAAATATATTTAAAAACAAAAAACACTGCAGGCGGAGGGGACTCAACAACGGACATCTGTTCCTCTCTGTCTGGAGGCTGGAGGCCCAAGGTCAAGGTGCCAGCAGGCCAGTGTCCAGCGAGAGCTCTTCCTGGCTTCTCTCTGTGCCCTGGCAAAGCAGGAGAGCAAGCTCTGCCATTCTCTCCTTACAAGGGCTCGACCCCACCGGGGGGCTCCACCCTCCTGGCCTCACCCCAAACCTAATCACCTCCCACCTCCAAACACCTTCACGCGGGGGTTAGGGCTGCAGCTCTGAACTGAGGGGGACACAGACATTGAGTCGATAGCACCAGCTGTGTGACGTGGACACGCAGACGCGCCTCTTCGAGCCACCACTTCTCAGCATCTATAAGCTGGATGGCCAGCCTGCTGCCTGCCTGCCTAGGGTGAGGACAGTGTGACCGGCCACAGTCCAGGGCCCGGGGCCCGACTGGCGCTGGCTCAGTGGTGTCTGCGTGTGTCTCTACAGCCTCATAATCACCCAATCCTCCAGAACGAGACCCGGATCCGATCCTCCAATCCACCTCAGAAGACCCACAGGGAAACTTTTCATGAACAGGAGAAACCCAGAGAAACAGAACTGATTTTGAAAGGGGAATCACGTGGTTTGAGAGTCACTGACAGAGGATTTACTGTTGATTTCATCATGGTTGCCTTCCTCAGAACGAACAGCCCCAGAAAGTGCAGTGGTGCCTACCTCAGGCCGGGGGCACCCCACCCGTCTGCTTGCACCTGCAGCCTTTCTGCCCAGCCTCCTTACCAGTCACCCCTCTTTACCCCCATACTCTGATCGCCGCAGGGGTGGATGCAGGAAGCACCTCGTTTCTGCAGGCCATGAGGCTCACTCTGAGCACGGGGCGAGCAGGGATTGGAGAGAGCAGTTCGCCTCACTCCACACAAACCTGATGCAAGAATGCAGATAAGCCAAAACGAATTCTGGAGCATTGCTGAGTCCAAGAATCATCTAGAAACACAACCTGGCCCAGCTGAGGCTGGCTCACACGCGTTCCCCACGTAGATGATGGTGAAGAAATGATGTTGAGTGCTTGGCTCCGGCGCTTGAGGCCCTACCCCCATATTGAACACACATCGTTAATTCAGTCCTCTCCCTCAGAAACCCAGCAGGTAAACCTCTCATCTCATTTTTTTTAACAGGGAAGAGTGCTGGTAGAGTTTTATATATGTTGTTTAAATGGAGACCACACGAGCACTAATGGTTGAGCCAGGATTATAATCTTGATCTAATCTAGGTCGTCACCGCCGCACCATCATCCTGAAGCCTAAAACAGACAGGATACGAGAGAGAGAGAGAGAGAGAGAGAGAGAGAGAGAGAGAGAGAGCGTGCGCCAGGCAACAGAACCAAACTTTGTCCGAGAAACAACCACCACTGGCTGGCAGGGTGGCCCTAGAGTGGTGGCAGAACCTCCCTCTGCTCGTGTTTCCTGTGTGCCCAACGTGGGCATTGGTAGATCAGAGCCCCATTCTGCAGAGTGGTACCCGCTGGTAGATCTCCATGCTGCCAGGAGACTATCTGGCCCCATACTTAGATACTAGAGGCCTGGTGCATGAAAATTCATGCACTGGATCGAGGGTCCCTCAGCCCGACCTGTCCCCTCTCACAGCCCTGGAGCCCTCAGGGCAGAAGGCGACCTGGTGATCAGGAGAAGGCGACACCCCCATCACACCTCTGCTGCTGCCACTGCCGACAGCACAAGCCTCAGTTGGCCCTGGTTACCTGAGCTTTGGGCAGTCCTGGGTGGCTGGGCAGCTGCCATTCAAGGCTTGCCTGCCCCTTGGGCTGGCCCTGGGTAGCTGGGGGGCTGAGGGCATGCCTGGCCACACCATGTGCCTGCCACCTTCTAACTCTCCTCCTCCAGTCGGGCTGAGGGGACTGGACTGGGCGACGCCATCTTGTGGCTATAGGCACCACCATCTTTGTGATGGCATGATGGTCAATTTGCATATTCCCTCTCTATTAGATAGGGTACCAGGGTGACCAAGGAACGAGCAGGCAGGTAGCCATGGAAACAATGCCCTGTTTGGGAACCTCTGGATGGATAGAAGGTTGGGGACCTGGCCTTCACCTCTTCCCTTCCCTGGCCATCTCCGACCATCTTCAGAACCACGTGGCGTGTCTCCACTGAGTTTTCAAACCCGGAGAGGTCTGCTTACACACCACCTGACTGTGTAACGTTGGGCTATTTGGGGGGTCCTTGGACTATCGGGGGCCTCTCTTAAACGTCCATCCCAACTCCTGTTCCGTTAAGGACTCCGCCCAGTCGTTTCTTTAGAAGATGAGGGTGCTCTCCTTTGCACTCACGTCCACCTGCCTCGGCCACACAGTGTCGAACGGAGTAACCGCCCGGTGGCACCCTGAGAGACGTTTGCGACACGTCGCCAGGGCTGCCATTAAAACATTTAACGGGCCCACGACGGACACCCGAACCCTTTTGGATCCGCCGGCGAACGCGACGCCCACGTGCTGCCCAAAGCATTTATTGTCTCGTAATTCGATTTGCTTGTTCTCCGCGCCGCTCCCAGTTGCCTGCGAGCAGGGGCAAAATGGCTGATGTCTGCAGATGCCACGGAGGCTAATAAAGCTCGCTGTGCTCCCAGCATGCTCTCTGCCGTCAGAAACCGGCAATTAACTTAATAGGGTTCTTGAAATGAGTCGATCCGGGAAATGTGGCATGTGTTGACACTCTCCCGCTGATCCAGGCAGCCTCCCGCCATTGACTGGCCGGGTCTGTTTGCCGTTTGAATTATTTAGGAGCTTGTTATGCGAATTAAAAAGCAGCACTTTGCAGCATTAAGTCTAATATTTTATGATCTTCAATTGATTAGGTGGGCTTTCGGGATTACACGGAAAGGTTGAGATAAAACGCGTCTCAGGCAGGCGGCTCGCGCCAGTCCACTTGGCTTTGCAAAAACCTAGATAAACCCGTTTCTCTTCCCCCTCTCCCTCCTACTCCCCCCGCCCTTAAAGGCAGCCTCCCTCTTCCCTCCCAAGCGAGCCTTCTGGAACCTGCTTTTGGACCATCAAAGAGCTTGGCTGAGGATACCACGTACCCCACATTCTCAGGACCAGGGAGGCTCGTCCCTCCCTCCTCTGCCTGTCTTTGTTTCTTCCTTGGCACTCACATACCGCTGATGATGTGACGCTCAGAGGGACCACGTCCCAAGCCCGGGCCTGCAAAGGGAAGTCCCGCTCTGGGTCCCCAGCCACGCACTGGGAGCGGCGTGGACACCCCGGCCACGCCAGCCCTTGGCCAAGGGTGCAGGTGGCCCACGCCCCCTGCAGCCCAAAGGTCACAGAGTGCTGAGCCCCCAGGACCTCCCCTGCTGAGGATGCCAATTCATGCTTTCCGCCGGTCCGCCGCCACCACCTCCTCCCCCCCCGCCAACGCCAACAGCTTTCCACTGGGGTTTCCCAGGCCATCCTCCACGGTGGCCACAGGGGTCTCCCTAAAACCCAGCTCTAACATCCCACACTGCCCTGCTCTAAGCCCTCCAGGGCTCCCCACTGCCTGCTAAGCCTCTGCTCACCAACCTGGTCCCACCTCTCTTTCGAGCCTCATCTGCCATGGCCTCATCTGCCTGGATCAGCGGGATAGTGTGGCTGCCGACGAACCAGCCACACTGAGCTACTTACTGTTCTTGAAAACAGCCTCTGTGTCCGCAGCTCCCAAGCTTTGCTCCTGCCATGCATTCAATTTACAGTGGCACCTCGAGATACAAGTGCCCTAACGTACGAGATTTTTGAGATACGAGCCGTCGAGCGAGTGATTTTTGCTTTGAAATACGAGCAACATTTGAGATAGGAGTAATCGCGCGGATCTGCTGGCTGCACACGACCCACCAGTTTACCGAGACTCGAGCATTTCATAGTTTCCCACGCCTCAAGGTTACGGAACGAATTAAACTTGTATCTCGAGGTACCACTGTATTACGTCTCCCTTCTCTTCTCTCGAAAGCCCACCCATCCTTGGTAACGGAAAGAGGAAGGAAGTATATAACCCAGAGCTTCCGAGGCCCCAAGCACTTTACAAGCTATCCTTCGTCCTCATGATAGTTCTAGAAGCTATGTGCCTTCGCTATCTCCAATCCCAGCTCTGCCACTTACCAGCCCTGAGACCCTGGACCAGCGGGACCAGTACCTCATCTATGAGACAGAGATGGCATTACTTCCGACTTCCTAGGGCCGTGGTGGGCAAACTCATTGGTCCACAGAGCCCAATACCAACAGCACAACGACTGAAATGTCTTTGGAGAGCCAATTTTTTAAACTTAAACTTCTTCTAACGCCACTTCTTCCAAATAGACTCGCCCAGGCCGTGGTATTTTGTGGAAGAGCCACACTCAAGGGGCCGAAGAGCCTCATGTGGCTCGAGAGCCGCAGTTTGCCTACCACTGCCCTAGGGTGCTGTGAGGAGCTAACGAATGGGTAAAGCAATTAGAACAGTGTCCAGTAAGAACCACTATAGGTCACTACGGATCGATGCCTTGTACAGGGAGCCGCACCCACAGCCACACACCCACCTTCTCTGTCTGCTTCGGCCGCTGGGTGCCCGGGTGGCCGAGGTGGCATCTTTTGCATCTTGGAGACTCAGGCAGAGGGACAGTGCTGAGCGGCGGTTGGAATGGGCAGGCTCCGGGTCCAAGTCCAGATGCTGTCCCTTCCTGGCTGGGGAACCGTGGCAAGCTGAGCTCCGCTCCTGCATCCAAGGAGATGATCACAGAACCTATTTCCTGGAGCAGGTCCCTGAGTGATGTAAGGCACACGCAACACCGGGAGCGGGGGCTGGTGTGCGGGAAGCCCTAGCCAGTGTTAACTGTGATCGTAGGGTGTCCTGGGCGCCCATCCCTGCGCCTCACCCAGCGGTGCTAAGCAACGGGATTGGGATCCATGAGTGACTTGCATATTTTTTTTTTAATATATTTTATTGATTTTTTACAGAGAGGAAGGAAGAGGGATAGAAAGTCAGAAACATCAATGAGAGAGACATTGATCAGCCGCCTCCTGCACGTCCCCCACTGGGGATGTGCCCGCAAGCAAGGTACATGCCCTTGACCGGAATTGAACCTGGGACCCTTCAGTCCGCAGGCCGACGCTCTATCCACTGAGCCACACCGGTCTCGGTGACTTGCATATTTTTATTGCATGTTCTCCTAGAGGCGGAGGTCTTCTCCAAATGCTCTCCTAAAGATAGGACCCCGGGACCGGAGTGGGCCACCAAGGATGGTCACCGTGTCCCTGCTACTCATGGTTGCTAGTGACCTCGCTGAGTGAATAAATAGTGTGCGCCGGGCAGCCAGGCCTGATCTTCCAAAAATACCCCGTCCCGGGCTCCATGGAGGGCAGGAGACACAGCGTCCCTCTCCAATTGACTCATCCCCTAACTCCCCCACCCACCCCCGACCCGCCACACACACACACACAGGAGCTGAGCACTGAGGCACCGGCCCAGCCTCTCTGACTCCATCCCACGGCCTGGCAGCTGGTTCTGAGGCGAAGGAAAAGCAGATGCCAACCTGAGGCTAAGGCCCCAGAAGAGAAGTCAGAGGAGCAGGCAAGCTCTGGACAAAGGCCACTGTCCCCCGCTGTCGCCACCGGAGGGGGCTGGGCACACGGAAGGGCGTAACGGTGGGCATCGCCTTGCTGCTGTGTGGATGCCTATGGGGGTGCTGGGCCCCCGCTGGCCCAGAGCCAGCACAGCCCGCAATGAGGGAGCAAACCCAGAGGATCTTCCATCGGCTTCCCGGGAGCCATGGGGAGAGCTCAGAGAGGGGGGCTCTGGGCTCAGGGGCAAAGCTGGGCAGGAGGGAGAGGTGGCGACTCGAGAGAAGTCTTTCCTAGTTTCAGTCTGCGCCCTTCGTGAGAACCTGCGTCTCTTCGGAAAAGCGAGTGTGTGTTTATTTTGAAAGGATCGTTTCCACGGTGACAGTGTCACTTGTCATCCTGAACCGCAGAAGCAGGCACTTCGAGATGATCCGGTCCCACTACTTACACTCCGCTCACCCATTGGAGGGCATGTAGTGCACACTGACCACGTGGCAGGCAGGGGTCAAGGTGCCGGGGACACGCAGAGAGCAAGGCAGGTGAGGTCCCCATCCTCGTGAAAGCCAGTCAGTAAACGCTAAGGAAGGACATCCAGGTCAGGACAGATGTCAGGAACGAAACAAAGGTCATTGTTATATGACCAGTGGGGCAGCGGGTGGGCATGCAGATCCCTCAGCAGTGACAGCCCAGCTAGGCCTGATGCAGAGGCTATAGGGGGGAGGGGAAGGGTTGCTGCAAGTGCAAAGGCCCTGGGGCCAGGACTCATTTGGGGGGCATCCCAGGAAAAGGGGAAAGGGAGAGACAGCTGAACACTTTGCTGGGTGCCTGCCTCCGTGCTAAGCATTTTATTGACGAGTAGATTTTTAAATGCCTGCAAGGTCCCTTGAAGGGAGGGTTCCGTTATCAATACCATTTACAGTTGTGGAAACTGAGTCCAGGCAGATTAAATAACCCGCCTTCCCCTCCCCACAAGTTCCCCAAAGAGAATAAGGCAGGCGGGATCCAGCTCTGATCCCAACCTCAGAACCCCCAGCCCAGCAGATCCGGGGGGGTGGGGTGGGGGAGCTGGCGGACCCGACCAGGAGCTGTGATGGTGCTGAAGGACAATAGGAAGTAAAATCAGGTCACAGGGTACGTTAGCGGCCCGTTCCCTGGTTACTGAGCACCTACTGTGTGCCAGAGGCCAAGCCCCATCCCAAAGCCCTTCCTGCGTGCCAGGCTGCCTTCGGTGAGTGAGCCAGGGGTCCAGGGACACCAGCCGTGCGCCCCTCCCTTTGGACCTCCCCAAGCCTCTCCCTTTGGACCGGGGCTTAAACTGGCTTTCTGGACGCGAAGAGGCTCTGGTCTTGGGGTCCCTGGGACCCCCAAGCGCCCCGCGCCCAGGAAGGACTCACAGAGCCCTCCTCTGCAGCATCCTCCTCCGGCTGGACCAGCCGCACCGCTCCTTCTCCTCCTCCTCTTCCTCCTCCTCCTCCTCTTCCTCCTCCTCTTCCTCCCCGTGCACCACCAGCCCTGGGAACCCCGCAGTCCCATCGGCCGCCCGTGTCCCGTGCCCTAAGCCCCCCCCTAAGCCCCGAGCGCCCATGGTGGCCACGCGGGTGCCCCCCCCCCACCCCCGACCCGCAGCGCACAGACTCTCCCCCTTTGGGCACCTGGGCTGCAGCGGGCTCGGGCTCGGGCTCTGGGAGCTGAGAACTGAGACACCTCCCCCTCCCTCCTCCTCTCTTTCTCCCTCTCCCTACCCTCCACGTTCCATCCCCAAACCCCGGAGACTCCAGGGTCCCAGCCTCCTGGTGGCGAGGCCTGATTGGCAGGGCCCCCCCTGGCTGGGAGGGGACCCCAAGGGAGGGCGGCGGCGCACCATTGCTGTTTCTGCTCCTGCCACCATTCATTCCGTTACTGATGGAGAAAGGAGGGTCCTCTGTCACCCAGCCCCCGTAATTGACTCCAAAAGAATTAAATCACAATTACCTGCCATTCGTTTTGCATAAAACGACCCTGGAGGAGTCTGCCTGCCATCGCAGCCCGAAAGGACAACAGCCTCATTGTTGCCACCTTAGAACAATATTTCTCCATTTGAAACTTAAAACATTCGCATTAGCAGCTTTGTCTGACTGCTGGCGGGGGACCCCCCCATAGGCCAGCCTGACACCCCACCTCGGGGGCTCCAGACGTGGTTAACGAGCATAATTTTCACTCATTTAAGTCTAGACTGATCTTTTAAAATCGTTGCATTTATGGTAGAAATATTACCCCCCTCCCCTCTTCCCTTCCCGTGTTTGAAAGGCAAACATAATCTTTTATCTGTTACTAGGCCAGCTGATGAACTGCCTAAACGCCATGAAAATTCCTCCGGCTGAAACAAAAATCGGCGCACCCCGCAATTAAGCCACCGGAGATGTGTTGAAACGACCAAAAAAAATCACACCGTTTCTCCCGGTGCGGTGACTTCTGTTCTCTTTCCCTCCCCTGTTCGGTATGGTCGTCAGGTAAATATGACCGATTAGCTTCTCAACCGAGGTCTCTGAACGTGTCCTTAAATCTTCAGTTCTGCAGAAGTGACCTCACCGTTCGCCCGGGTGCTCAGCAAGTCTGAAGCCAGGCGGGGTTTTAACAAGTTCTGTAAAAGCAGAGCGCTCGCTTTGAGTGAGCTGTACTTTCCATGAACAGGAATGGTTTTTCAATAACAAAATGGGGCTGTTCCAACAAGCTGGGAGCTTTTTTTTCTTTAAGTTACTAATTGTAAGAACTTGAACAACAAGAAGAAACAACAAATAAAAAAAAATACACAAATGGTGACATTGAGAGCTGTGGGTAAGGATAGGGACAAGGTAGAGCAGCTTCGTTCATCTGACAATAAACAGAAATGACTGAAAATAGAAAAAAATGGGGAGGGAAGGGAGAGAAGAGAAGTAGAATTTAAAAAACCTGAGTGGTAAAAGGCAAGCTGAAATGCAGATTGAGTCCGGGGAATAGTTAAGTGTGGAATCAGAAAACACTGTAAGCCAGGAAAGCAAGGCCTCGGAGAAGAAGTAAAAATTCATTTGTTGCTGTGAACAGTGGATTTTGCTAATTTTAAAAGGTACAATCTTATGATTGAAATGTTATTAGTACTTTAAGAGATTTTTTTTCAAAGAAAGCTGTTTTGTATGTTGTTGTTTTTTTTTAAAAAAATGAATAAATGGCCTTTTCCTTTA
The DNA here is from genome assembly GCA_004026805.1 of Lasiurus borealis. Classification (NCBI taxonomy): domain Eukaryota; kingdom Metazoa; phylum Chordata; class Mammalia; order Chiroptera; family Vespertilionidae; genus Lasiurus; species Lasiurus borealis. The sequence continues at coordinate 1,553 of PVJN01036907.1, read as the reverse complement.
AAATCATTTTTGTTGTCCTCTCCCTTTTATTTTTGGTAATGTGTGTGAAAATCAAAATGCTGCATTTTATGTTTAGTGACTTCACATTGTTTAGGTAAATTTTTCCTCTTTTCTCCTGGGAGATAATAAACATTTAACTTTAGCAAAAAAAAAAAAACAAAACAAAAAACAATTCCATGTGGAACAAAACCAAAGACTCAACTCTATTTTCACGACCGGTGTTTTCAACAATAATCCATAGCGAAAGGGACTCGTTGGGCAAACGAAACAATGTCCCTGCTCCATATTCCTATGCCGGTGTCACTTCCCGAAACACCCGCAACCTTTCAAGTCGCAGCCTGAGCCACGAATTCCTTCAGAACAAATCAAATGTCTTTAAAGACTATTTCTGTTTGAAAAGGAATTAAGCTCTCCTGAAAGAATTTTTAAAGGTTGTGATATTCACAGTCTGATAAAGCAGCACCTTTAATGAAATTCTAATTAGCAATTTCATGCACTTTGCTATTAGTCATATCAGATTAGTGCACATTTTCACAGCCTCCCTTTAATTAAGTGCACTTATTCCGAGTTTCAAACACTTGCCTTATAAGATGAAAACTGCGCTGAAATGTTATTTAGTAAACAGAGGAAGTGTGAACGTGTAGGTGTGCCTGCGTACGTGGGGTGGACATCGGTAACTGTCTGCAAATTTCGCTGCACTTGGCGTTGGTGCACTAGGTTCTCATGCCTTCTTTCTCCCATCCCCTCCGTGTTTCCTTGCTACTTCTAAGGACCTACTCAAACCCTTAGCCCAAGTGCACATCATGTGTATTTTTGCTTAAAAGGCCTTTTCTGTGTATGTATATATAGGAGGATTCTTCTTTCTTAAAACATCTTTTCTGTGTGTGTGTGTGTGTGTGTGTGTGTACGCACACACGCGCGTGCAGAGAGAACAAGAGAGAGAACTGTACAATATACACTATTTAGCTTTAAAAATCTCCTCTGAAAAGCAAGGAGCAAGCATTTGTCCGTAGCAAATCACCACCCCCGTCACCTTTTCGCAGGCACCTTCTTTCCTTGGAAAACAGCAGTGAGATTTCATTTTCCCTTCCGTTTCATCAGAAAGCCCCAGCAAGAAGCAGGCAGCGAGCTTCGTGACCAGGATCCACGGGACGCTTCTCTCATTTCAGACTCCACTCCTTCACTCCAGAGCCCTGCAGTCTCCTACCCCTGGGGGGCACACCCTGCAGACCCTGTGTCCCCGACCCTCCTTCCCTCCCTCCCTTTCTCCCTCCTGCATGCAGGGCTGCTCCAAGGCAGGGCCCTGGCATTGTGTGGGAATGAAGCTGATCTTATCTGTACAGCTTTTTGTCAGGAGGAAAATTTTGCGGCCTGTTTTTTGCTCTCGGGGTTGAGGTGGTAATATATTAACTAATTGCTTGCATCTCCGGCACATGGTCTCTGGTCGGTGTCATTCATTTGTACTGTAGCATTTTTGACATTTTTAAGATCCCCTCTTGGGACGCGGGGGGCCTCTTAGCAGTTCCCTCCGTGAAGAGCGTTTGCCTAATGAG
>PVJN01036906.1:11096-21332 GCA_004026805.1 Lasiurus borealis | reverse complement strand
TTCAAGAAGATAGAAATCATATCAAGCATCTTCTCAGATCACAGTGGCATAAAACTGGAAATCAACTACAATAAAAAGAATCCAAAAAAATCAAACACATGGAGACTAAACAGCATGCTATTAAACAATGACTGGGTCACCAGAGAGATCAAAGAAGAAATAAAAAAATACATGGCAACAAATGACAATGACAACACAACAATCCAAAATCTATGGGACACAGCAAAAGCAGTCTTAAGAAGGAAGTTCATAGCTTTACAAGCCTGCTGCAAAAAAAAAAACAACAAGAAACAATGGTAATAAATTACCTAACCCTACAACTCAGAGAGTGAGAAAGAGAGCAACAAAAAAAGCCCAGTGTAAGCAGAAGGAAGGAAATAATAAAGATCAGAGTTGAGATAAATGACATTGATACCAATAAAACAATACAAAAGATCAACAAAACCAAGACCTGGTTCTTTGAAAGGATAAATAAGATTGATGAACCTTTAGCTAGGCTCACCAAGAAGCAAAGAGAGAGAACCCAAATAAACAAAATCAGAAATGAAAGAGGTGAAATAACAATAGACCCCACAGAAATAGAGGATTGTTAAAAAATACTATGAACCCCAAAACCGGTTTGGCTTAGTGGATAGGACATCGTTCTGAGGACTGGAAGGTCCCAGGTTCGATTCCGGTCAAGGGTATGTACCTTGGTTGCGGGCACATCCCCAGTAGGGGACGTACAAGAGGCAGCTGGTCAATGTTTCTCATTCATGTTTTAACTCTATCCCTCTCCCTTCCTCTCGATTGGCTCCCCCAACTGGATCAGGGGCAGGGCCGGCTGGCCAACCACCCATGGCTCCTCCCCCAAGCTGCTTGCTTCACCCCCAATCGACCTTCCAACCCTAATTGGGGGTAGGGCTTGCTGGCCAATTATTTGCAGCCTCTTCCCCCAGCTGGCCTGACCCTGATAGGGGGTTCTGATCAGGCCCTGATCCAGGCAGGCTGGCTGGCCAACCTCTTGCCATCTCCTTTTCCTGGCAGGCCCAGCCCTGATCCACCCTGATTGGGGCCTGGCCGGCTGGACTCCACCCATGCATGAATTCGTGCACTGGGCCTCTAGTTTACTTATACAAAGAAAGCTATATGGGTACTGATATGAGACTATTTTCCTGCAGTTTCCAGAGTGTGGATTCTTTGGCATGTATGACAAAATTCTTCTCTTTCGCCATGATATGAACTCAGAAAATATTTTGCAGCTGATTACCTCAGCAGATGAAATACATGAAGGAGACCTGGTAGAAGTTGTTCTTTCAGGTAAGTAAATAGCTTCTTTTGTTTTGTCGCCCTCCCCTTCTATTATCCCCCAACTAAATGCTATGTTCCATTATACTTTGTCTTTGTTCTATAGTTGCTTATTTCTTTGAATAATGGTTACCACATAATTTTTACTTTCAGAAAGATTGTATCATAGATGAGAAACTAGGAAAATAAGGCCTGAATTACTTGAGTATTACTAAGCTAAGGGGATTATCAATTGAACTAGAACAGAAATATACTCTTCTTTGAGCCAAAGAAATAAAATAATTACACTAAAATTCTAACCCCCCCTTTCCCATTTTTGTAAAGAGTATAAAAGAAAAGAATTGGGATTCAGAAAAGAAAATGAGAAAAATAAGAGAAGTAATGAAGATGTGGAAGAGGCAACTGCAATGCTGAATGTTTCCATGATTTAAATAATGCTTCTTTCCTTGTCCTCAGTGGACATTTTTTACCTCTCTCCTTTCCCTCTTTCACCCATTCTTGCCATTCTTTGTTCCTTAGCTCCTGCGATAGCAGATCTCATCCAGTAACAGATGGGCAGGATTGTTAGTGAAGAGTGTAAAGGGAACAAAGAATGCTTGCAAAACTCCTTGTTTGGCAGGGATGGAAGAAGGAAGGGAGGGAATGCATTGAGAGGAAGGAATGGAAGGAAGTAATGGAGAAGGAAGGAAAGGAAAGAAAGAAAAGCCTGCCACCAGTTTTTCCGCTTCAAGCTCATTTTTGCGGCCCGTTTTCGAGATCCTCTCTGAGCATCACCTTTCCTTATTAGTACCTGATCCTTCTAGTTCATCCAGTACCTACATTTGTCATTCATCTGCTGTACCACAAACCCAATCATCATACACTTCTTAGTCCTTGTCTTCTTCACTTTGGAGGAGCTTTACTCCCTGTCCTCCCTGGAGGTCATGTTCACAAATCCTTCTTTGTTACAGACCCTTCATCAGGCCACTCTGGATACTAATAACTTGCAGGTGTAGGTGAGATGATGTCTTCTGGTAGGTGTGCCTACTGTTCATTTGCTTAATAGAGGGGAGACGAGACTTTCTTAACCACTTACGACTATGGAGAACAGAGAGAAAGGATATCCTGAGAACTTAAGTTAGAACTATTTCTCACAGGAACATTGCTATAAATTGAGGTCAGATTCCACAAATTTATTTATTTGTTTGGTTTTATTTTAGCCTTCTATTTTTCGGTGTATGATAAGTTAAGCCCTTTTTTAATTGGCTAAAATGAACCTAACAACTGCTTATAATCCAGTCTTGTCACTTTGAGAAAATGCTTTTGGAGATCAAAATAATCTACCTATAGAACCTGCTTTTGGAGTTGAAATTAATTGAAGCTGATGAACTTCCTAAAATAGAGTTAAAAAGCCATAGTATTAGCTGCTAAAAATATTTTATTTCTATGATCAAATGAAACTTTCAGAAAAAAAATTCTATACGTTGACATAATTGAACAAGTATTTCTAAGCTCATAGCAAGTATAAGTATAATAAGGTTTATTTAATATTTTTCTTTTTTAAAAGCTTTGGCCACAGTAGAAGACTTCCAGATTCGTCCGCATACTCTCTATGTACATTCTTACAAAGCTCCTACTTTTTGCGATTATTGTGGTGAGATGCTCTGGGGACTGGTACGTCAGGGTCTGAAATGTGAAGGTATGTGTTCTAAATGTTGTTATCATTTGAAATAGGATTTCACATTTACATTCTCTAGTCATCAACAAAAGAGTTAGATCATTAGTTGGTGACTAGGTAGTAACCCAGGTTTAGAATTGGAGAGATCTAGACTTTGGTCTTTCCTCTTCCACTTACTGGGTCATATTCTTGGGCAACTTACTAACCCTCTTAGGATCATTTCTCTGTCTGTAAGATGTATTCTCCACTGGGTTCATGAAGAGTAAATAGTTAATTGATATAATATGGGTAAAATTCTTGGCACTAAATAGTGGCTAAATGATATTAACTTATTCTCTTCTTAAAACAATGTTTTACATGCAACAACAAAGTTGTTATAAATTATAATTGCTAGGGAATAGGATGAGGTGCAAAATTCTGTTTAAGAAACTGTAAAGTGAAGGATCAATGAAATTGTTTTGTAAAGGGCCAGAGTAAATATTTTAAGGTTTGCTGGCCATATGTTCTCTATCGAAACTACTTAACTGTGCTGTTACAGTGTGAAAGAAAATTGAGCATGTTATATTGCTGTGTTTCAATAAAATTCTTCATGAACACTGAGATTTGAATTTCATATAATATTCCAATGTTTTGGGAAGGATTTGGTACACAGGCCATAGTTTGTTGAAGTACTTTAAGCCCGGTAATTCTCAAACTTTACCAACCATCAGAATCACCTTAAGGACTGATTTCCTAGCTTCTGATTCAATAGGTCTAGGGTAGAGCTCAGTAATTTACATTTTTAACAAATTCTCAGGTGATGCCATACTTGGGGACCCCAATTCAAGAACTACCATTCTACTAACTTGATCTTTCTAAATAAACCTGCTTACACATTTCCTTTTTTTTGAATTTGTTAGCTTCCATTTAGCCTATTGTCTGGGTTCTTAATTTTTTTTTAACCTTTTAAAATATATTTAGGCTGTGGATTAAATTATCATAAACGTTGTGCCTTCAAGATTCCAAATAACTGTAGTGGAGTAAGAAAGAGGCGTCTGTCAAATGTGTCTCTACCAGGACCTGGCCTCTCAGTCCCAAGACCTCTACAAACAGAATATGTTGCCCTTCCCACTGAAGAGGTACGTATTCTAAGGTAATAGAACCGCACTGTACTAGGTATTCCTTAGGTTGTACAGGATATATAACATCATTTTAGAACATAAGTTTTATGCTGAAGAATAGTAAGATTCTTACAGTTAAGAAGCTTAAAATGTGTTATGGAGACAGGGCTTACCAATAGTAATGAACTGCATTTTGAATACTTTGGGATCACATTATCACTTGGACCTCACCGCATTAGTCTCTTGACCAGTATCCTGACACCTGGTCTCCATACTTTGCTTCATGTTACATACTACATATGGACCACCTTATTACATTACAGCTTAATACACAACTCCTGACTAGCAAACTTACATATATGTTTCTGATATCTGTACTATTCAACATTCCCTGAACACATCCTTGCTTCTCCTACCTTTGTTCTTCTCTATTCTTTTTTTTTTTCTAGGCCTAGCTCAACAGCTACTTTTCCTGATTTTCCCCTTACTACCTATTTTGTTTTCTGAATGCCATAGCACTTTTCAGATCTCTTAATGGTGTGTATAGTATTTGTGTACTGGACTATCCTCAAGGAGTTTATGATCTACTTAAAGAAAGCAATGCTCATTTCCATGACCAGCACAATACCTGAACTTAGTAGTTATACTCAGTGATGGATGAATGTGTGAGTGCCCCCACTGACCCTCACAGTATTCCAGTAAGAAATAGCAGTACATCTGTATACCATGAGACAATTGAGACTCAGAATGGTCAAGTGACTTCACTGAAATCAGAGCAAATTAGTAAGTGCTCTTAGAACTAAATCCAGAACTGTGTTTTGTTTTTTTTCTAAAAATTAAAAAGTATATATTTTTAATTATCAGAGAGGAAGGGAGAGAAAGAAACGTCAATGATGAGAGAGAATCATGGATCAGTTGCCTCCTGCACGACCCCTACTGGGGATCAAGGCTATAATCCAGACATGTACCCTAACCAGGAATCGAACTGTGACTTCCTGGTTCATAGGTAGACACTCAAACCCTGAGCCACACTGGCTGGGCACAACTGATTATTTTTAAATCAATGACTTTTTCTTGTATATTGTATCCCTCAAGTTTAAAGGTAGAGGATCAGGGAAGAAAGCAGTAACTTTCTTGTTCATTTGATAGTACTTAAAATGATTTCCATTCATAATTTAGTTGCTTCTATAATCTTTTTGGTCTTCTGTAAATTAATGCTAAAAATCAAGCCTTTGGGTTGTTTTCTTGATGCCCTTGTCACTATATTTTGTAAACTGAGGCACCAGAGTAAAAGCTCCTGAAATTTTTGCACAAAAAAATCCCATATTTCTATATTGCTTAGTCCTAGTTTGAGATTTTTAAAGTAGAGGACTATTGCATAAGGAACTGAGAACAATGAGTTATAAAGATATGGAAGAGCCTGGGGAAAGATTGATGATAACAAAGCTAGTGCATTTATACATGAACTGTACAGGAAACTTAGCTAGGAATGGGGACTGTAGGATAGAGATATGTTCTTTTTAAGAGTCCTACAAATTATATTGGTCTGCCAGCTACCCTTAGTTGGAATTACTAGATTAGGAAATAACAGGACAGAGCAGATGAATAAGGCATTACGTTGTAATTCATTAGTTTATATTTTATCCTAAAGATGAAAATTTAAAATCCCATAGGGTCATATCAGAAGTAGAGTATATGTTTGAATTGATTAGATTATGTGGAGTATTTTAGAACAGGTAGAAATTGTAGAGTGAAATGTCAGCCCATGCATACAGTCTCAAAAATAAAGGAAGTACAGTAAAGAACTCAGGGAGGAAAAGCAGGGACAGAAGAGTGGGAAAGAGGACACTCTAGTAATAAAGGAGATGGCAGTGCAGAGAGGGAAACAACCTCAAATCTGAACCCAGGATAGAGAGGAATTAACTCTTAAGTGGCTACACAGTAAGAGCCTCCTAAGTTCTCATGTGCCAGACTCCCTGCTGTGGCACAGTCCTTGCACACTTGTTCTGTACCATGTCCCAAATACTGCAATCCCAGTAGGACCTAACAAAAGGCAATCACTAACAGGCTTTTGACGTATGAAGGGATGTGTTAGCTGGAGCTTTTTGATGACTGCTTCAATTTCTTCCATAGTTGTTGGCCTATTGAGATTTTTAGAATCTTCCTGATTGAGTTTTGGAATGTTGTATTTTTCCAAGAATATGTCCATTTCTTCCAGGTTGACTAGTTTGTTAGCATAGAGTTTTTCATAGTATTTTTTTTTTAACAATCCTTTGTATTTCTGTGAGGTCTGTTGTTATTTCGCCTCTTTCATTTCTGATTTTGATTATTTGGGTCCTCTCTCTTTGCTTCTTGGTGAGCCTGATGAGAGGTTCATCAATCTTGTTTATCCTTTCAAAGAACCAGCTCTTGGTTTCATTGAAATTTTGTATTATTTTTTTGGCTTCTTTGTTATGAAGGGATGTGTTAGGAAAATTCTTCCTTATACATTTGATGATGACCTTCTAAATTAGTCTTATTCCATCTTGTGTGTTTTAAACTTGAGACACACTGAAAGTGGTAGAAGCAGGAGCAAGAAGTAGTGTTGAGTCACCACTAGAATAGGGAGCCAAAAATGAACAAAGGCCTAAAACATCTGTTTCTGGTTCCTGTTGGCTTCTTTGTAAGCTTTGCAGAATCACTGTGGTGGTCCTTTTGCTGAAGGTGCTTCATACAGACGCAATATGGATGAAGGGTGTGTGTGTTGGGGGGAGGAGCAGACTAGAACAGGACATATTGGACAAATAAAGCATACAAATTTGGTTTGGATTTTAACATCCTTTTTGTACTTTTCTTAAACTACTTCATAATTCATGTTAGAAAATTTTTGGCTACACATTAGTGAAAAACTAAACATCAGAGGCTATATTTGTATTATTTTTACATTGCTCTCCTCCATTCAGCTGTGCTTTTCTTTTTTCTTCTTCCTACTTTCTTCAAAAAAATGTTTTTCTCTCCCTCCTTTTATTTCTCCTTTACACTTCTCTATCTCTTGGTACTTCTAGTTTCTTTTCCTTCTGTTGGTTGAATATATCAATATGGAATAACTCAACTTTTCTGAATTACAGACATAACTAGTTATAGAAAGCACGTGAAAGTTCTCAGGACCTCAGTTCTAGCAGGGAAAATGCAAGCAGCTACAACAAAATATGTAATACATCTAGAAAGTAGTTATGTATTTGGTTTTATGCTTGAAAACATGGACTATATTCATTTTTATATCACCATACATAGTATCAGGCCTGGCCTATATTAATCAATGAACATTGAATGAATGGAATGAGCCACATTGAACTGACATATAACTTAATATGATTATTTCTTTTGAATATATAGAAATAGCCATAGTTGCAAACATTCACTTATTCCTCAGGTTACACAAAAATTTTTAATTGGCTCCTTCTTTAATTTTTCTTGCTCAAAAAAGGAAAAAATATAAATAACTGAAAAACATTTAAATATCAAGGAACTTTGTAAAGCATAATTGCTGGAGGTAAAGTTGTTTTAATTAGTTTTATATCTGCCTTTATGTATATCATCATTAATTAAACTTAAATTTTTACATATATATTTTAGTATTAAAATAAATTTGAAAAAAAATTTGTTTTGAAGTATTTTTCAGACAATGTGTTCAGTAATTTAACATGAATATCAATAATACTTTCTGTATTTATTTGCTTTTCCCATGATTAATTCCTTGGTAAGATTTTTGGAGGGATTTGAACATCTGTTATAAATTGACTTTAAGCCTTTTGTGTTTTATTTGAAAAATGCCATGTGAACCTGACAAATAATAGCTAACCTGTGAATCTGTGTATGTGAGAATGAAAATACTTTTTTTAAAAAAATCAAAATAGTGAAGAAATTTTGCTCTTTTCTCCTTCAAGAGTTGGCCAGTTAAGCTTTCAAAGCAAACTGCTGAGATCCACATTTTTAGAATTTGGGCTGTATTGTTTAACAAAATGACTTTTGACTTTTATGGTCAAACCGAGTTCTTAATATGTTTTTTAATATTGACTTATACTTATAGAAATTACTTATGTTTTAGTCACATGTTCACCAAGAACCAAGTAAGAGAATTCCTTCTTGGAGCGGTCGCCCAATCTGGATGGAAAAGATGGTGATGTGCAGAGTCAAAGTTCCGCACACATTTGCTGTCCACTCTTATACCCGTCCCACAATATGTCAGTACTGCAAGCGGTTACTGAAAGGCCTCTTTCGCCAAGGAATGCAGTGTAAAGGTAGGATTGGGTGTTTTTCTTAAGTAAAATTTACATGTCTGTATTAGCAAATACATGTTTACAATATTTATATTTATATTTAGAAGCATTAAGCAAAGAAATTGGTCTCATAGTTGTTAACTTAAAAAAGAAAGAAGATACACATATTAACAACTACTACTACTATCTGAAATATGTGCACTATGTACCAGGACTCTGCTAAAGAAAAATTATAATATAAAAAGAAAAATTAGAATTTGGATCTCTGAGATATGACTGCTTAACATTTGCCATACAAAACAGTTAGTAAGCAGGTAAGCTGATAGTTGAGCTTAATTAAGTCTTTCTAATTCCAAAATCAGATTACTACCTAAGATGTAAAGTAATGATTTCTTTTTTTCATTAAATATTCATACATACACACACTATAAGAGTTTAGTTATTTTTTTTCATTAATTATGTAGGTAGGAAAATTGTACAAAAACTCTCATTCCTGAAATAGGTGGAATATAGTAGAAGCCACTTACAATAGGAGCCACCATATTTGGATACTAACCCGAAACACTATCATAGTATTCCAAAAACATCTGTTAATGAGCCAGGTTTTTAATACAATAATGGAATAATTTTTCCTGTATAGTTAATATGATGTTTTTATGTTTTCAAAAATGATTTTATCTTTTTTAAAAACCTCATATCTCAGCAATGCTGTACAATACTAGGAAAACTGAAATAGTGAGTTTGAATGTGTTATTAGTCATTAAGCCAGGATACAACAAGTAATCTTTCAAAAATGTTATGTACTATTTTTGTTATGATTATGTTAATGGTTCTTGGTAACAAACGTTTTTTATATAATAGAAGTATTTGTGGAATTAAACAACTCAGTTTTATCTAAATAAACATTATGTTTGAGGTCTTTGCAATAATAAATCCTGTTTACAATACGCAATCAAATAATTGTATATAAATTTAACAATTATATAAGAAAACTTTCTTGGTAAGAATATGAAAGCATAGGAGAGCATCAAATAATGAAGAGGTTGTATAATTGTTGTCAAGTATTTAATAAGCATTAGGCAGGCATAATTACATGTTGAAATTTTATTTCAACAGCTTAGTTTTGAATATGATTTAATATATGTTAATACTTTAAAATATCAACACTAAAGTGTATTGGCAAGCAGCCACTAAGGAATGTTTTGTGAAAGAACATTAACAACAGATGTACAAATTCTAGCCAGCAGATAATCTTAGAAAAGGTAGTAAAATAGTGCTGCTCTGCTCAGCAGAACAGAAACATTCTAAAACCAATATTTTGTAGAGGAACTGAAATAAATATGTAGATTAATGAACTTTGAAATAACCAGTTAACTCTGCCATTGAATTTTTTTTTAATATTTTATATTTCTTTTTTTTTTTAATTAAATCTTTATTATTCAGATTATTACATTTGTTTCTCTTTTTTCCCCTCCATAGCTTCCCTCCAACTGGCTCCCACCCTTCCCTCTACCCTTACCTCCCTCCCAATGACCTCATCCATAGGTGTATGATTTTTGTCCAGTTTCTCCCTGTACACCCCTCACCCCTTTCCCCCTGAGAATTATCAGTCCACTCCCTTTCTGTGCTCCTGATTCTATTATATTCACCAGTTTATTCTGTTGATCAAATTTTTAATTCACTTCATTTTTAGATTCACTTGTTGATAGATATTTGTTGTTCATAATTTTTTCTCTTTTACCTTTTTCTTCTTCCTCTTCTAAAAGAGTACCTTTCAGCATTTCATATAATACTGGTTTGGAGTTGATGAACTCCTTTAGCTTTTTCTTCTCTGTGAAGCTCTTTATCTGCCCTTCAATTCTGAATGTTAGCTTTGCTGGATAGATTATTCTTGGTTGTAGGTTCTTGCTATTCATCACGTTGAATATTTCTT
>PVJN01036906.1:0-10996 GCA_004026805.1 Lasiurus borealis | reverse complement strand
CAGCTGACAGTTGTATGGGTGTTCCCTTGTAGGTAATGAACTGTTTTTCTCTTGCTGCTTTCAATATTCTCTCTTTGTCTTTTGCTCTTGGTATTTTAATTATGATGTGTCTTGGTGTAGTCCTCTTTGGATTCCTTTTATGTGGGGTTCTGTGTGCTTCCTGGACTTGTAAGTCTATTTCTTTTACCAGATGTGGGAAGTTTTCAGTCATTATTTCTTTAAATGGGATTTCAGTATCTTGCTCTCTCTCTTCCTCTGGCACCCCCACAATTCTGATGTTGGTACACTTGAGTCTGTCCCAGAGTCTCCTTACATTATCTTCACATTTTTGGATTCTTTTCTCTTCTTGCTTTTCCAGTTGAGTGTTTTCTGATTCTTTATATTTCAAATTTTTGACTTGATTCTTGCCTTTCTTTAGTCTGCTGTTAGGTCTCTGAATAATATTTTTTATTTCAGTCATTGTATGTTTAAATTCTAGTTGGTCCTTTATCATCTCTAGTTGGATCTTTTTCATCTCCTTGGAATTCGCTAACTTTATCCAGCTTTTCTAGGATATTCTTGAAAAACCTTATAAGTGTGGTTTTGAACTCTATATCCAGTCGTTTCTTTTCCTCCATTTCTTTTGTTTGTGATCCCTTCCCTTGTCTCGGCATTTTCACTATGCCGAGAGAACTTCTGTGTTGGATTCAGCCTTATGATACCAGACTTGCAAATCCAAAAAAGCCTCTCTGTTGAGCTTGGGATGGGTGGAGTCTCAGGGCTTAAGGGACTGCCTTGCCTTCCAGTTGGCCCCACCCTCCATGGCCCCCAAGTCTCACGTGACTGGGTAATCACTGGAGCGGTGCCTGTACATGCACGCGCTCACAGTGCCTCTAGACCACTGTCCCTCCTGCTCCCCTGTGCTCTGGGACCATATGAGTCTGGGTCCCCTAGGTCTCGCCCGAAACCAGAGTTCAGTGGAGTTAGAAATGGCACAATTGGGAGGGTCTGTTTCCCACCCACTCATGAAAGCCAGCGGCACAATCAGCAGTCAGTCCGCTGCATGCAGGGTCCTGCGTGCCACCAGACTTCCTATCTTTTACGAATTGACTGAACTGGTTACTATGATGTGCACTGACCTCCAAGGAGCAGATGGTCAATGTGGGAGCTGCCCCCTGGTGGTCAGTGTGCTCCCACAGGTGAGCGCCTCTCAGGAGAAGCCAGGCTCATGGCTGGCGAGCACAGCAGCTGTGGTGGGATCCTCTCTTGCCTCCACAGCAGCACTGTGGGGAGCAAGCCTAAGCCCTCAATCAGGCATCCCCCGAGGGCTCCCAGACTGCAAGAGGGCACAGTGCACGAATTTTGTACACCAGGCCTCTAGTAAAATACAAGCATAAACAAATTAATAAATTGTGTATGGATATAGAGAGGTAAAAATGCTTGCCATTAGAACCTACATCACTTGCTATAGATGGGGCCACAAATTTGGCTTTATATTTTCAAAGGGAAACCTTGTTATTTTTACAATTTGCAAACCTGTGAGATAAAAAATGAATTCAGATATATGCAATATATTAATAATGTATGGAATTTTCCCAGGGCCTCTCATTTAAAAAGACAGTGTTATATGATGAAAATTTTATTCCCCAAATTATTAATTCCATGGGGCTTTTTCTTTTAAGTTAGGACTCGAAGTTACTTTTTTTACCCAGCTATTGCTGATAGATGTTATACAGTAGTGATAACAGTGGGTTTCAATTTTAGTGTCACCTAAAGAGGTTATTAAAACACCTCTCAGCCCTCACTCCCAGAGCTGCTGATGTAGTAGGTCTGGAGTGGAACCCAAGAGTTTGCATTTCTAACAAGTTCTCAAATGATGCTTATGATGCTAGTCTGGGATCACAGTTTGAGAACCACTGAGTTACAGGGTAGTATTGAACCGCTTGTACCTGACAGTGATCTGCAACGCTAGCAACTGAAGTTCTTACAGGCTGAAAGAAACATTACGTGTAAGTAGGAGACCTCGTACTTGAGGAGCTCAGTTCTTCCTTACAAGGTTTATGGGCAGACCCTCACTGATTCCTAATAACTAGTTGTGAAATCTTAGTCTCTTTACTGCATATGCACTAGGACCTAATAATGAGAAATGGAAAGTAAGGACTAACATGTATTGGAAAGAAATAGTGAGGTAAGGGAAGGAAACATGAACTTGCCAGCATTCTAACTTTATTTTACAGATAAAGAAGCTAAGCCCTGAGGAGTTAAATTGTTAAAGAGTTGGCCTCACAATTTGAAATTAGACCTTTAGTCCAAGACCTGAGTTCTTAGTACATAGAGGAAAACTTCATTTTATCATCATTGTCATTTCTAATACTCTATTTGTGAGTGATTTAAAGGAAGTCTTGAGTATATTGCCTAACATTTTCCCCCTTTTTTTATTGTTTAAAGTATTACAAATAGTAGTACATATGTCTCCTTCCCCCCCTCATTGACCTCCCCTCAGCCTTCCCTACCCCCAAGTACATGCCCTCATCTGCCCCCCAATGTCTTGTATCCATTGGCTGTGCTTATATACATGCATACAAGTCCTTTTGTTGCTCTTACAGCTCCCCCCCACCGCAACCTCCCCTGCCTTCCCGCTGTAGCATGACAGTCTGTTCATTGCTTCTCTGCCTCTGCATCTGTTTCTTTAAAAACATCTTGCCTCTGCAGACTAGAAATAAACCTATGAGAACAAAAAATGTTTGAGTCCCAATTTCAACGTCCAACAGTTCTGAGTCCCAGTTTCAATGTCAAACAGTTCCTTATGTGCACACGTCAGCAATGGTATCTGGATGGTGGACAAATGGTGGCAATGCAGGTCCGACCCTCTCTGGTTTGGTCCTAGGCAACCAGTAGCGACACAACAGCCGCTGAGTGCTTGCATGGCAAGGCGTCATCAGTGTCTTCCATCTCTGACTGTTTCTCCTCTTGTCTTCGTGGTGGGAGCAGACCTGTCAGTTCTGTTGCAGGAGTCCACTGGGTCTTGAGTTGTTTTCTCAAAGTATATAAACATATTCTAAACCAAAAGTTAATAAAGGAGTCTTTTCTATAAAATTGACTTGGGGTCCTTTTTATTTTTCCCAAACGATTTTCCTTTGACTTATTTTGACACCATGTGTGTTTTTCATGGGTGTCTTGCTGTTAGTATTACAAATGAAAATTAATTTTCTAAAATAAATATTTTCTATATATAGTTTAATTACAGGATATTTTTTCTTACATGATATTATCCCCCTTTTGATTAATGGAGACTTTTGTAAATTTTTAATGCAATCTTGATAACTTTAAATTTTAATTCTTTGCACAAAAATATGACTGCTTTATGTTCATTGATGTTAAGAAATTTAACATTAAATGAACTACCAATAGAAATTTTAGTTAATACTTTAGAAACAGCTTTTTGTCTAGTACAATTAAATTTTCTTGAATATTCACTTATTTCAATTAGCGAATTTAAATTAATCTGAAAGCTTGATTACTCTTTTACTGTCAAATTTAATACTTTACTAACCATTTACCCTGTAAATATTTGTGGAAAGGATTATTGCATTCTTGAGTAGGCCCTGAGCATTCCCGGTGCTAGGCTGGATTTAGATATAGGGCAGCTGCTATCGGTCAAGTCTCTGTGTGTTATCTGGGTTCCAATCTGAGCTTTTTACATAAATTAATAAACTGAATATTGTTATTTTAGATTGCAAATTCAACTGTCATAAACGCTGTGCATCAAAAGTGCCAAGAGACTGCCTTGGAGAGGTTACTTTCAATGGAGGTAAAATTCTTTTCTTAATTTTTATAAAAAATTAGAAAAGGTCACAATTCTTTTGTTTATTATCTTTGTATATGGTTATATTTGCATATTTTAGTCTGTGTTTTTAACTTTGACTTCTTTTCTGATTTAATAATCAAGCAAGATTCAGAGGCCAGTAATAATATACTTTTATTAGTAATTATATTTTCCCATCTTTCCTTTAACCATCTACCACTTTTGAGTCTAATATAGCTAATAGTGCTGCATATCTTCTTTCATCTTTAGACAAAAAAAAACTTACTTAAAAACCCTATTGTTATCCGTAGAACTATTTCATAACTCTAACATTTATTCACTGCTTACTTTGTGCCAGGTTCTGTTCTAAGCTCTTTACACATAATGAAATTTAAACTTAAGAACAACCCTTTGATGTTAAATATTTACAGATGAGTTAACTTAGGCACAAAGATATTCAATTATTTGTCCATGAAATAGAGCCAATAAGTGGTAGAACTGGGATTTGAATCCATATGGTCTGGCTTCTTAGTCCATAGTTATTAGAACACATTGTACAGCCTCACTGTCTCTTTCTCCATCAAGGAATCATTAGCTAAATATTTCCCCTTTCTTGCCTTGTTTTTTTCTCTTTTTAATTCTGTTAATAAAGTGATTACCATTTTTGGAAGGAAGGAGTAATGACTCTAAACTTTCAGCATAGCTTTTCTTGAACATTTGCTTGACTGGTAAAAATGGAATGTAAGTAGTTTTGTAGGAGGAAAAGCAGAAGGGATGAAATTATACAGCTCCTTAAGAGTTTTACATTTTTTCTTAAGGTATATTTTCTATGCTTGCTGTCTAAACCATTGACAGAGCATGATCGATTTTCTAATTTTTCTACATTACTCAAATCTTCTCATGTATTTTTTTCACTTTTACAACTGTTGTCAAATGGCTATGAAGTACTATTTATATATATTTTAATGTATGTTTATCTATATACTAATAAATTTGAGCATCTTCCACATGTTTGCTGATTGTTTAAAAGTTTTAAAACTTTTTTTCCACATTTAATATACTGTTTCTGTTTGGATGTATTGATACGCCATTAGTATAAAACTCTAATTCATTCAAATTTTTGCCAGAACCTTCCAGTCTGGGAACAGAGTCAGATATGCCAATGGACATTGACAGTAGTGACATGAACAGTGATGGTAGTAGGGGTTTGGATGACCCGGAAGAACCATCTCCCCCAGAAGATAAAATGTTTTTCCTGGACCCATCTGATCTCGATGTGGAAAGAGATGAAGAAGCTGTGAAGACAATCAGGTAATACATCTTTAGTCCTGCAAGCCTCTTCCCAAGGCAGGGTAGGTCCAGGAGCGCCGTTAGTGAAGAAAAACGGAGCTCCGTTTCTTCCACTTAATCTCTTTATGTGGAATAAAAATGTAATTTAAAATCTAATTAAATTGTGGCTAATTCTTTTACCCGCACTATAGTATTTCTGACATCAATTTTATTACTCTTGCCATCTACTCAAGATAGAAAGATATGAGAATTCTGTGTTCTTAAAGACAAAAATGCTTTATTTAAATATAGTCTAGATGTGATACTAGCTGTGGAGCAGCACTCACAAAGTGCTAGCGTTACACCACCAGTTTAGCAGGGATGGGGGCTATCTGGCCCGAGGGCAGTATAAGGCCTGCGAAATCATTTGGTGTGGCTCTGCCAAGGTGTTAGGGGTGAGTTTATTAAATGTGTGGCCACATAGAGCAGGCTAATTTTTACATTGACAATTTGTATGGCCCTCGAAAGATGTTGTAAATATCCAAATGGCCATTGGCAGAAGAAAGGTTCCCCACCCCCGAGTTAAAGCAGCCAGTTTCACAGCCTTCATGCAAGTAGATTGCCCGATGTTAGAAACATGGTAAGAATATATGCCTGAGACTGTTACACAAAAATGTGAGTGATGAATTTGGGGGTAGTTTTCATACTACCACATTAATCTGACATTTGGCACTTTGTAAAAATGCTACTTGATTATAAACCTCGTAAATATCTCCTCTGTTAACAGGAATTCAGTATTTTGTATATACGGTCCTATAACGATGTACTACTTCATAATAGAATATTACCATTTTGGCAGGTTTTATTTTTCATTGGCAACAGAGAAGTATTTAAAGGAAATGATGAGTCATTTATCAATCTCACATGGCAGAGCTGTCATTTATTCACTTTGGCTTATCCTTAAATTACAGGTCTTGTTATAATCATTGTTAACTAAAACTTATTTACCCAATTTAGAGACTATTGAGAGAACTTAGTTTCCTAAGTATGAATATTTCATAATTTTAAGATAAAGTATTTTTCAACTCTTTGAGACTCAAATTCAAAAACAGTGTTTTTTATATATACACACCCCCAAACTTGCTCTTTTTCTAAAGCCACACTATTGCTGGCCTATGTTTCAGTGTTATCTGATTTGACTCGTTACATTATTGTTTTCTTAATATCTTTGTATAATTTTCTTTCCAGTCTCTTCTACTAGAAGAAGTACTAACAACATGAACAATGAAATTTGAATTTTGAATCCTGAGAATTTGAGTATAGATATGCTTCTCTTTTGCCTGGTTGTGAATTTACTAACATCATGTTACCGAGGGCTGGAAGCTTTCTCAGTAGCAGTTCCCAAATGAGACCATCTCCCAGACTCCAGATCTTCTAATTGGAGAGGATTCTTTCTGCTCTATTCCTTATTTTCTTAGGTTTTTCAATCTCTGGGAAATATTTATGACAAATAATGAGGACTTACAGTGTTATCATAGTCAAATTTTATAGATCAACTGTATATCAGCCTAACAGGATACATTTATTTTCTTCTTAAGCCATTGTTTACCTTCTTACTGTCTTTTATCTTTAAAAAGGATTTGCTTATGTATATGACTTTTAAAAACTGAAATGATCAATATTTATCATAAATATTAAATATTTTTTAGTCCATCAACAAGCAATAATATTCCGCTAATGAGGGTCGTACAGTCCATCAAGCACACAAAGAGGAAGAGCAGCACGATGGTGAAGGAAGGATGGATGGTCCATTACACCAGCAGGGACACCTTGGTCAGTAATCACAGGCATTTAAATCTGGTAGTGCAACTGTCACGTGCTTTATTTTGTGCATTTTTAAAGCAAAATGAGAATGAGATACTTGTAAAGAATTTTTAAAAGGCAGAATGCTTAATGTACTATCTTACAAACTGGTGGAGTAGTAAAAATTCAGAAATGATCTAAGGCAGTGGTTGGCAAACTGCGGCTCGAGAGCCGAGGTTTGCTGCTCTGTTGACCAAAGAGTTTGCCAACCACTGGTCTAAGGCGTAATTCTTTTCAACAAACACCAAATGCATAACCTATGCAAGAAATAATTGATAAGCTGAACTTCATTACAATTAAAAACTTCTCTATGAAAGACAATCTCAAGAGAACAGAAAGACAAGCCATAAACTAGAAGAAAATATTTGCAAAAGAGATATTTGATAAACAGCCTATTCTCCAAAATATGCACAAAACCCCTAAAGCTTAAGAGAAAGAAAATAACGATTAAAAAATGGGCTCAGGAACATTCACATATACCTCACCAATGAAGGTACACAGATGGAAAATAAGCACATGAAAAGAAGCTCTACATTATATGTCATCAGTAAAATAAAAATTAAAACAGCAAGATACCACTCTACACCTAGTAGAATGGTTAAAATCTAGAACACTGACAATACCAAATGCTGGTGATATAAAGCAGGGGTGGGAACCATTTTTCTGCCAAGGGCCATTTGGATATTTATAACATCATTTGCAGGCTATACAAAATTATCAACTTAAAAATTAGCCTGCTGTCTTTGGTGAAATATTTAACTCACTCCTAATGCCTTGACAGGGCCAAACCAAAATGATTTGGTAGGCTTTATATAGTCCTTGGGCTGGACATTCCCCATCCCTCATAAAAAGCAACAGACACTTTTCATTCCTTGTTGATAGGAATGCAAAATGTTATAGCCACTAAAGATGAAAATTTATGTCCACATAAAAACCTGCATATGGATGTTTATAGTACCTTTATTTGTAATTGCCAAAATTTGGAAGCAATCGAGTGATCTTCAGTAGGTGAATGATAAGTAAACTGTGGTTCATCCAGACAATGAAATACTACTACACAGCCTGAAAAAGCAGTGAGCTACCACGCCATGAAAAGACACGGAGGAACCCCAAATACATATTCCTAAGTGAAAAGCCAATGGGCAGAGTTCACAGACAAGGAAATACAAATTACTCTTAAACATAAGAGCTCAGTCCAAAGATACAATTGAAAATTTCAGTGAATGCCAATTTCTATTTAGCAAAAATCAAAAAGTTTGGTAACATACCTCATTTGTGAAGAGGTGAATAAACAGGCACTCATGTTGCTGATTAGCCTTTAAATTGGGTCAAATGTTAAGCAAAATTACCTGTGCTCATATCTTATTACCCAGCAAGCCAGTCTTCAGAAATGTAGCCGATAGGTAAATTACATATCTGTGTGTGTGTGTGTTTGTGATGCACATGTATTTGTGCATGCATGTATAACTTTCTCTAAAAGGATTTCCAAAGCCTGATAACACTGCTGCGTGTACATAAGCATAGAAGCAGAATATGAGCGATGGTGGGAGTATACTTTTCATGATAGAGTATACTCAATTTAACAGACTTCAGATTTAATGGACATAATTTCCAGTCCATATGTCATTTGTGAAAATAACTCCCTATTAACTTTAAAATGCTTTTAACTAAGATTTGCATACAATTAAATTAATAGGCTATATCTTTTTGTTATTAATTCACTGTTAGTTTAAACAAATTTTAGTTGAATAGGCCGTATGTTGGAAAAAACACTAGCAATTTCACCAACATAAATAAATATTGTATATCTGCACAACTATAGTCTACATATTTAAATCCAAGAGTCGCCACTCTTAAATGGTGTTGAGGAAATGATTAGTATGTGATCACTCCATATTGCATGTGGCAGTTAGTTCTGTTGTCCTATGATGTGACTTTCTGCATCAGTTCTAATATGTGCCAGCTTACATTCCCATGTGCAGTAAGCCATTTCCCAACTGTGTATGTTTGTTTACTCAAGATGCCTGATGAATGTACGCATTTCAGTATAAACTTGAAATTAGTTATACATACAGAAAACTTGTGAAATTAAACTTTTTATACATACTTCATTTTAATTACATAACCATGTCTACGCAAGTAAAAGCAGATAAACAAATTTTTAACATACACATTCGGAAAAAATACTTTATTATATAATGGATTTTTGGCTTTACCAGATACTCCTTGTCTGAATTAGTCCATTTTATCAAGGTTTTGCTGTACATTTTTATATGTTTTCAGAATTTTGAACCTCATGAATTTTAAACCTATTAAAAAATACAAATGTATGATAGGAATGAAAGGAAAAATGCTTTGGAATAATCATTATTTTTGAACTTCACAGTTTTATATTCTTTATTTTATAGAGAAAGAGGCATTATTGGAGACTTGACAGCAAATGTCTCACATTGTTTCAAAATGAATCTGGATCAAAGTATTATAAGGTAAAGATTTTATATTTTAAAATATGTACATTTTATATTTTAAAAATATGTACATTAAAAAGTTATATGTTTTCCAAATGTATCTAAATAATACTCATTAACTGTAACATTGGAATATACCTATTCTGACTCTGCCTAATCTAGTTTATAGAAGTCACTGTTCAGTTCGTTTTGAGTGCCTGTCCCCCACCTGTCCATGTCACCCCTACAACAGTTCTGCTGCCAGAGTGTGTCTTTCTGTGGTGGTTTCGGTTTTTGGTTTGCCTGTCAGGTTGCTGCTGCTTCACTTCTGGTCCTATGACTGGGATTAAACTGTTTAGAACTCACATGATGATGGCCTGTCCAGAATAGGCCAGCAGGGTATTGAGTCGGTGTTTCTCTCACCTTCCATTTTACCCAAGATCCCAATTCCCAAATGCTTCTTTTCTCTCTTCATATAGTATTTTGTATAGTATTCTCTGCTGGGTTTGCTCCATATTTTGCCATGTCACTGACTGACAATAAAAGATTGTCAGTGTGGCGATTGTATCAGTAAGAAAAGAGAGTAGACACAATTGACTTAAAGTTAGTTGGTGGGGGGAGGTAAATAATTTTTTTTTTTTGCCCTATAAAGTGGACTAAATATAAATGATTGTTACAAAATGGACAGAACCAACTGGAGTGCTTAAGCAACCTATACTGACATTCAAATTTGCTGCTCTATCTTCTGCTGGGTACTCCTTTTGGGGACATAAGAATGGAGCAAAAAATAGGTTTATAGTTGTGAGTACGTGAAACTGAACTTATTCTTATATTATTAATTATTGTATTATTTTTCATATGAACAACTGTAAATCTAATTTTGCCCCAGCCTGTATTTTGCAGACAGCAGCCGGTAGAGACATAGTTGTTGAGATGATTTAATGACATTTGGGAAGTATTGAATGTAGCGGCTGTTGGCTTCCTCACTTCTCTTTCCTTAGATCCTAATGACCTGCATGCAATAGGCCTGAATCACTGATAATGATACTCCATGTTATTGCTCTGGCCTCACTGGACATGCCGATCATTCAAGGAAGATACTGTCATAAGACTTGACTGTATGTTCCATGGGCCGCATACTTGTGTTCATCTTAACAGCATTTATTATTAATGCACATCTGATCGTTTAGTGTACTAAAAATAGAAAAAGAAGCTTGGTATTTTCTAATGCTTAATTTTTTACTTTAGGAAATCCCACTTTCAGAAATTCTTCGCATATCTTCGCCACAAGATTTCACAAGCATTTCACCAGGCAGCAACCCACACTGTTTTGAAATCATCACTGATACTATGGTGTACTTTGTTGGTGAGAACAATGGGGACAGCTCCCACAATCCCGTTCTTGCTGCCACCGGAATTGGACTTGATGTAGCTCAGAGCTGGCAAAAAGCAATTCGCCAGGCTCTCATGCCTGTCACCCCTCAAGCCAGTATTTGCACGTCTCCGGGCCAAGGGAAAGATCACAGTAAGCAACAAGCTTGTTGATGGCTTCCCCCTCCCTCCCTCTTGGTTCTTCAGTATTTTGTCGTGTGATCATGTTTTCTATATGTATTTTAAGGCTCATTTTAAGCTT
>PVJN01036905.1:0-21233 GCA_004026805.1 Lasiurus borealis | reverse complement strand
CCTACGTTGATTGAGCCGCACAAACGTGTGCTCCGTGGATCTCTGAGTCCGCTGCGTGTCTGTGGATCTCTGAGTCCGCTGCGTGTCCGTGCTGATTGGAGAGCGGAGCTCTGGGTCCCCGGGTCCCCAGCTGCTTGATGTGTGCGCAGCTGCCGGCTTCAGATGGCTGCAGACATCCACCTCCCTCTGAAAGATGGCGGGGTCTCCGCGCTCCTGCTGGGGGCTCGGGCAGGCAAAAACCCTTTGCGGTGGGGCTGCCCGGCTGGGAGAGCCCCCTCCAGCAGTTCCCCGCCTTCTCCTGGAGGATAACTGGCTCCCAACTTGCCTCCAATCACTCCCAGTGCGACTCCCAGCCGCTCTCTCTCTCTCTGCCCAGCGACAAAGCTCCAGGTGCGTCTGTTTACTCCGCTGCCATTTTTCTAGAGTCAAGAATAATTATTAATACTACTTTCTTATTCTGGGTAATAATAATAGCTGGGAGCTAAATTCATTCCTTTATTTATTATTCACTCACTAACTCATTTGACACTCAACTCATGACCACTTTGGGTGTTCCAGAGACTGTAGTTCCCAGAATTTCCATTTACTTGGATCTCCCCTCTTCGGTCAAAAAAGTCCTCACTGCTGTGACGTTCTCTAATGCCTTCAGACAGATCATTATTTTTATTTGCCTGTTTGTTTTAGTCCATAATTTCTGGTTCTTAGCTGGTAGGTTAATCCTGACCCATAATAAACTACAGGAAGTACTTACTTTGCAGGGTGGTGAAGGACCATAAAAATGACCATGTAGTTTCAAATCACGTAAAATGATCTTGATAGGCAATGGGGAAAGTTGTGATTATTCTGTGACCTTTGAAGATTCTTATCAGAATACAAAAACTCTCTTATTTCTAAACTTTATTATTATCATTGACACTATTACAGATGTTCCATTTTCTCCCTTTGTCTATTCCCACTGGCCATCACCACACTCATGTCTATGGGTTATACATATATGTTCTTTGGCTAATCCCTTCACCTTCTTTCATCCAGTCCTTCCTTCCTCCTTCTCTTTGACAGCTGTCAGTCTGTTCCATGTATGTGGGAGCCCCTTTCCACGTGCTGTGTGGTTCAGGGTTCCCGGTTCAGGGTTCGGGTTCTGAAGGAGGCCGCACGCAAACTAAATGAGAGACTAGAAAACATTAATTTGGCGATATTGGGGGGCCAGGCGGGAGCCTTCTCTAGTGGAAAGGACTGCCACTTGCTCTGACCTTTTTTTTCCCTTTTATTAGGGCTTTGGGACACACCCCTAGCCTTTAGGCAGGAAATAACAAAAACAAAAATTAACATGAAACAAACAGGTAGAGGTTGCTTCAGCCAACAATGTTTCAACTAAACAGTGAGTGATTAGCTCTGACCTTTCAGAGCAGTTAAGGTTGACCAGCCTTCTGGCCTGCTGTTTACATCCATTTAGTGAGAACAATGTTTGGTTTCCGACACATGTAGCCATGCCCCTGTTTCTATTCTGTTCGTCAGTTTATTTTGTTCATTAGATTCATGTAACTGCAATCATATGGTATTTGTATTCCTCTGACTGGCTTATTTCACTGAACATTATAATCACCAGCTCCATAAAAATGGTAAAACTAAAGTTTGTCTAGTATCTGGTAATTTAAAACACAGCCATTGATAATTAAAATATTTTATTTCTTTTTAAGCAACTTATCCAAGGTAGTTTGCATAGTGCTTGCTTTCTTATCATAAAACTTACAATGCAGTGCAAATATATTGTCTATGCTTCGGTGAATTAGCATACAATTTTGTAAGGTGGGACAAACTGCCACTATTTCATCCAATGTCATGAAATATTTTCAAGGTTCCCTGGAACTCCTGTGAAGGTACTTGGCTGGCATCTCTCCCTGTATAATGGCTTCATCCTTTTTGTCACAATCACTTTTCTTAATTATATTGCTAACTTCTCCAATTTCTTCTGGCTTTCCATCTAGTGTCTCTTAAAGGGTAGTGGTGTTCAGGTATTTCTTCCATAAATCCATTTATGTTTTGTTTGAACTTCACTTCCTGTGTAATCACTTTCTGTTTCTTTCTTGCACTTCGATTTTGTCGCCCATTTTTCTAGTTATATTGCCCATTTTAAAATAACATCATACGGTTTATCACAGGGAAACAGGGAGGCAACACAACTATATATACACTTTGCTGTCTGCACGCTGAGTAACAGATGCTCTGTGACTAATCAATGATAGACTTTGAAAGAAGGGACTTGTCATTGATCATGATATAAAACACTGAAGGGCTAGCATCTGCGTTTGTACTTAAGCAATTTCTCACAGTTAATATACTGTGGTAATTGAAATTGAATCCTGTTGTTTAGGACTGGTATTATTTAACTAAATTGAGGCAACTGAAATGTGTGCATATCAGGAGCATTCTCTGCTTAATGAAAATTTCTTAATATGAGTGAAACTTACGCTAGTGAAGTCACCATGAAGAGACACTTTTCTCAGGATCTTAATCAGGCAATTTCACCAGATGACAAACTCATTTGCCTAACTCTTGTGGCTCGCTAGAATCTCGGTCTTTCTGAGGCGCGTTTGCATAATGAAGGATCCCTTTATTCAACTTCAATTTAATGAGGCACTGAGTTTGGAATGCAGCAGTGGTCAAATAGAATATGAAACAATTCGGAGAGTTTACAGTTCACAAATGAAAAATGACTTGTGATGTTAATGGAACCGAGAGAGTTCGCTTGAGACTGTGGACCAAGTCTAAAATGGAAGCAAGCCCGATGCAATATTGTGAATGACATGAGCCAGGGCTATTGCATGCAGGTGGCTGTGATTTTACAAGGAGAGAGAGAATGGTGCTGTGGATACCAGCTGTGGTGCCACTGTGAGCATGAGCCAAACTGATCTGCCAGTGTTTTATCGTTTTCATCTGCTTCACTCGTGATTTATATTATAATGAAATTATTTGTAATATTTTTGCCTCAAGAGAATAGTGTTGGAGGATCATTTATTACATGGAAGCCAAACAAACAGTGTCCCCTGATGTGACATTGTGAACTTGACTCTTTGGCACAGAATAAGTAATGTCCTGTAACTCAATCTGTTACTGACACTGCTGACTCATTGAATGACAGCAGAAAACCACTTAAATGTTTTATGTCTTAGGTGCTAAGCTGTTCAAGAGTGATGATAAGAGCTTACCCACATCACAGAGATGTGGGATTTGGGACATACTGGTTTGTAAAGATTTTGGACTTTTTGAATACAAAGTGTTAATGTTATTTTAAACATGGTTACTAAGTTACTACTTGAATAAACCATTGAAGTAATTGGTACTTTTTTAAATTTAAAATAGCTCTTAATATTTTCTGCATGCCCAAATGAATCATTTAGATATCAAGACCAAATTAGGAATTTCATAGGGAGTGGAAATATGGGCAATATGGCTTCTAGTACTGAGGCAGTGTTACTGTGCTTTGAAATGCTCTGTAGAAGGATGCATTAGATTGGATCATATGGGAGTGCCATGCTTGTAGGCCAAAATGTTCAAGTACTAGGAATTTCAAATAGTTTAAGCTAAATTAAGTGCCAAGGATAAGTTCTATTGGAATATTTTACCCTCACTAAGTCTTCTTTTTTTAAGTAAACTTTTTATTGTTGACAGTATTAAAGATATCTGCCTTTTTACCCCTTTTGCCCCCCTCCTCCCAGCCCCTACCCATTCCCCCAGGTCTTCACTATCCTACTGCCATGTCCATGGGCTATGCATATAAGTATATAAGCTCTTTGGTTTATATCTTCTCACCCCCACAATGCCACACTGAGGTATGGCAGTATGTTCCATGCCTAAGTCCTAGTCTCCCAGTTATAAATTGGGTGTGATGCAGTCTGCCATTTTAGAAATAAAGGGATGAGCAGGATTTCTTATTTTTTCTCTATCACCTTATTTTTCTATATGTATCTCCTATGTGCCTCTCTCTTAAGACTGATAGATCCTTTATCTGTTGCTTGTGTGAACCTGACCAAATTATTAAGCCACTCTAATTTTCAACTGTAAAATAGTAATAATAAATATTAAAATCAGACTGCTCACTCAGATTAAAGGACACAATGCATGTTAAATGTTAAACTGGCACTTAGTACCTGGTGCTTAGTACATGTTTAACAAAGGTAAAGTATTCATTTTAAAAATTTAGAGCAGATATAAAGCATTCATATCCATGTTTAATGTTAGCTTTGTACTTTTCTCTAATCAGAAAACTTTGTTTTCTGGCCTGATCTTGGTGTGATTAAGAAAATATTCTAATTTTAAAAAGTACTTTATCTTCATTCGATTGTATGTAATAAGTAGGCAATTAAAACATTTGATTCCTTTCTCATTTAAGAAAAAAATGGATTCCAGTTGATTTCTAAACCATTCACAACATAATTTGTTCATCAGTTACCAAGGAAGTACCTATAACCATCCATTATAATTGCATTATGGATCTGTAGATGAGTCAATCAATAGAGAACTTTAGTCAATAGAGTACTGGGTAAAGTAGATAGTATTGTGTTGTCTAATTATATTTAATTCTTTTGTAAAACTTCTAACTTTCATTATTGGAAGGGACAGTGGTTGTTTTTTTCTGTTAGTAACCTGTTCTCCATTACTGCTGCTCTAAATGGACATCTCATATTGGAAGGAACCGCTATAATAATGTCTTTTTTACAAATATCAGTGGTGCCAATTGGAAGAGCACAGGTGTTCATGTTGATCCCGCCCTCTTGGAAGGCAGTGGCGCCAAAGCAGTCTTGTTTGCAACCATTGGACCACACTCAACTCCAGTATCTATTTGGTTTCTGACTGTTGGCTCCATCTGTACATCACTGAGCCTGTTTCTCTCTTTGGGTTTGATACTTCTTCCTGGTCTCCCTGGCTTTGACTTTTGGCTTTCCCTAAAGGGCTTTGGCCTAACTTTGGCCAATAAGTGCTTCCGAAAACCCTGAATGTGATGATTTCCTTGGAATCTGTTTCTCTGGCTCAAACATGCTGGACCAGCATCAGGCTGCCTTGACTGGCCGGAGGATTCAGCTAATGCAAAAGAGAGGGGGTTTTCATCAAGGCTCTATTAGAAGTTTTGAACTCATGCAGAATCATTTATCTTAACAGCCTTCAGTTACTCTTGGGGAAGGGGGAGTAAAGTCGAATTTGTAAGTCAACATAAGGGCTTGATACTTTAGGAAAAACATAATTCAAGTATAGAGTTTTACTTAAAGTACTAAGGGTATATATGGCTATGGTCTGTTTATGTTTTTGTTGCTCAGTGCTACTGACTACCACTGCTACTACTTAAAAACATGCTTCTCCCTCTGCTCTAAAAAGGCTGACACTTCCCTAGCTGGTATGGCTCAATGGATAGACCATTGGCCCGCAGACTGAAGGATCTCTGGTTTGATTCCGGTCCAGGGCATGTACCTCAGTTGCAGGTTCAATCGCTGACTTTGGTTAGGGCGCTTGCAGAAGGCAACCAATTGATGTGTCTCTCTCACATCAATGTTTTTCTCTGTGTGTCTCTCTCCCTCCCTAAAAATCACTCTCTAAAAATCAGTATAAAAATACCTTCAGATGAGGATTAAAACTAAAAAGCCTGGCATTAACGATATTTTCTATCAACCTTAATTATTAGAGAAATCTCATTTCTACCACTCAGAAGACAATGCAAGCAACACAAAACTCAAAGAGTCATATTAGAGCACTTTTGTAGTATTTGAAGCCAATTTTTTAACAAGCATGCTTGCAGGCATGATTAAATTCAATGTGATTTTCAAGTATTACCTTAGAAATAAAAAGGTTATCATTATTTTATTTATGTCTGACATAAAACACTAATTGTTTTGAACAAAATAAAATACAATGCAAAGTGTTGACGTTTTCAGTTTTCAATAACCAATAGTGTTTCAAGAATTTACTTTGGAGTAAAAAATTGCACATTTATGACATTTATAAATTAAAGCACTTGGTTGAATGATTTTAATTGTTGAATCACAAGAAACATATATTCCAGGAAAGTGAAAACTGCTGTTTTTTTCTATTATCTAGTGGTAATTTTGTTTTAAACATGTCAGCTTTCTTTTTGTATTCCTCTTTAGCAATCACTAATTGCCATGTGTTAATTGATCTGGGAACATCTGTAGGTTCTGGCCAAATTCAGTGTTTTGAATATGAGAATAAGATTAGGATATTTTTTTTCCTAAGGTTAAACAAAGACTGACCTGAAACTGAGGGAGGTCATGTTAGAAAAGAATGCAAACCCCATCCCCAGTAGGGGGTGTACAGGAGGCAGCTGATCGATGTTTCTCTCTCATCGATGTTTCTAACTCTCTATCCCTCTCTCTTCCTCTCTGTAAAAAATCAATAAAATATATAAAAATGTTTTTTTTTTTTAAAGAATGCAAACCAATTACAAGATCAAAGCAGATGGGTGCTGGTACTTGGCAGAGGCTGACGTGCTTCAGAGATGGGGAGGAGCCTGGGCAATTACATCCATTGGGGAACTCTGGTGGTGTGTTCCGGGGAACCAGACTCGAGGAAATTAGGCTGGCAGAAAAGTCAATGAAGTTAGAAGAGCTGCTACAGGACCAGCGATAGAATGTAATTAAATATGATTAGGGAACAGAGAAGTGAGTCCAGTTACCGAGGACTCAGAGGAAACAAGGGATCAAGCCAAGTTGGATGGTGTTTTATTGGGCTGAATACTAACTCTGCCCTGGGATAAAAATTAGGCCTAGAGAATAGCATGGGGATAAACGACTGTGCAGGGAATACATGTTTACTTTTCTGTGCTAAAGTGTTATAATTAAGGAATCCAGACAGACTATTGTAAGATGAACCTTGGCTAGGATGCTGGCAGTGAAGGAGGACATTGAAAGGTAGATTTGAAATCATCACGAGGAAAGAATTGATTGAATTTGTGGATGATTTGGAAGTTGAGAAGATGTCTGTGAGCTTCTTTTTATTTTTATTTTATTTTTAATTGTTTTATTAATGTATTACATGTGTACATATCTTCCGATTGTCTCCCCACTCCCATGCATACCCTAACCCCCCAGTGTCTTGTGTCCATTGGTTATGCTTATATGCATGCATACAAGTCCTTTGGTTGATCTCTTATCTACCCCACCTCTCTGTGAGCTTCTTTTTAAATAGTTTTATTGATTTTAGACAGGAAGGGAGAGGGAGAGAGAGCTAAAAATATCAATGATGAATCCTTGATTGGCTGCCTCCTGCACACCACACACTGGGGATCCGACCCACAACCCAGGCATGTGCCCTGACCGGGAATCGAACAGTGACTTTCTGATTCGTAGGTCAATGCTCACCACTGAGCCATGCCAGCTGGGCTCTGGAGCTTCTTAAAGTGTGCCTGTGACCAGTTGATGGAAAAAAGATTGGCCACTAGGAGTCACTCTTTGTCAAAATGCATGGAATTTCTCTTTTTGGCTCAGTATGATTCCAATATATTTATTCAGGTGACAATAGTTGCAACAAATTTCCTAATTTAACTAACTCAGCCCGCAACTGTTACACTCTGTCTGTCCTAGGCATCCAGTGCTTCATCTTAAACACCTGATGGTCAATTCACTGAAATGAGTTGGACACTTTTTAATCATGTGATCAGAGTGCTGCCTGATGGGAATCGGGATTGCTATTCCCATGATCCTCATTGTTTTCACTGGAGGAGATAATGATTTCTTTCTCCCAGGTTTCCTAACAGCCACAAAGGAACTCTGGGTTTGGACTAATGGACTTGCTACTGCCTTGCTGAGTAAAGTTGAAAAAAATCTGTCATTTATCTTGTAGCACACTCATCAATCCATACCCATATCCTTGCTAACAGTATTTGTTTCCTCATTTAAGTAATATAAACTACTTAACTAGAAATGGGAAAAATTAATCTGTTGGTTGAACAAAATTGTTACTTTCAATAAGATTTTATGTTATCTATGTTGTTTAAATATTGTTGTATTTTGATTAGATGAAGTTACAAATACTGCTAAGTGAATTGCCAGCATAGAGGAGACTTGAGTATTCTTCCCTAATATGCTGAGTATTCTTCCCTAATGTACTGAGAAAAAAATTGGATCTATGAAGTATTCTTCCCTAATATACTGAGAAAAAAAATGGATCTATGAGATAATTTGTCTCAATGAGATTTTCCACTTCATTGTATTGTGTTTTAAGTTGTATTGCATTTTTGGTTGAGTTCTTTCAGTTGTCAAAGTTTTTACCTTTCTCTTCCAAGTTATCAGATGGTATATACTTGGCAAATGTAAAATGATTATACAGAAACTGAAGAATTGAAATGGAGAATGGAGCTCTTGCTGGATAGTTCTGTTGGTTAGAGTGTAGTCGGTATGTACTATGGTTGCGGGTTTGACCCCCTAGTCAGGGCACATATAAGAATCAACCGGTGAGTGCTTGCTTTGGCAGCATATATACTAAAATTGGAATGATACAGAGAAGATTAGCATGGTCCCTGTGCAAGGATAACATGCAAATTAGTGAAGCATTCCATTTAAAAAAAAGGGGGGGGGAGAAAAAGAATTAACCAGTGAATGCATAAACAAGTAGAACAGCAAATCTTTCGCTCTCTCTTCTTTATTCTCTCTAAAATCAATAAATAAAAGAAATGGAGAGTGCTATTTCTAAGAGCATACAAAAATTTTGACAGAGTGGGTGTAGAAATCTGGTCTGCCATCTTCATGTGCACAAATTTAGTTCCTCTTTTCCTGTTTCTCTTAGTTAAACACTGTAGTTTTATCTCTTTCCTTGTATTTTCTTCTTTTTCCAGGAACACTTTCAATTTTTAAAATATTCTATTTAAATGAATATTTGTGATTTTTTTGACAAATACAAATGTCTCACAATTGAGATTTCTCCTGCGTACAGATTCAGTGATATTGAGTCTACACAGTTGGTCATAAATTATGTTATGTAACATTTGGATGGCCAGATGAATTATTAAATTTTGGACTTTATATTTTTCCATATGGAGACCTCGTCAAACATATTCTTTGCCATTTCTGTAGTTTACTATTATTAGGATAACACAACTTAGGAAAGTAGCATGCCCCAGAAATTCTGCCTGTATAATTTCTCTGGAGATAATATCAGTTTTCTTCTCTATACAGCCATTTAACAGATGTATTTCACCCTTCTTTCCTCTCATTTTATCAGTTTGTATTTTTTTACTGTTTAACCATTTGATTATGGTATGACTGATATGTAAAATGCTGAACAGATTTAATATATACAACTCCTGAGTTTGAGGATAAATGTACCCACAAAACCATCATCACCATCAAGGACATAGTCTTACCCATTACTTCTCAAACTTTACTCTCATTTAATATTCTTCTTCTTTTTATGGTAAGAATACTTAACAAAATATTTACCCTCTCAGTATCAGCTTTTATTTAAATGTACATATATGACATGCCCTTTCTGATAAATTAGACAGATTTTAATATGGCTTTGCTCTTCAGATTCCTTCATTTCTTCTTCCCTCTTCCATTTCTTCCTCTCTGCTTTCCATAATTACTTCCTTATTTTGTTCTTCCCTTGACAAAGATTAATTAAATGTCTCCTATGGGCACTGGACTTGGAATAAAAAGAAAAGTAAAGCATAGCCTTGGCCTTAAAGGCACTTAGAATCTAACTGCTTTCTTTAATAGGTGCTCAACATTTACACAATAAAAGTCTCACGAAATCCAACTGGATTTGTTTAACAGATTATTTACTTTGGTTGAATTTTGAAAATTTACAGAACCATGTTCAAAATCCTTCAAAGTTTTTCAAAAACATTTTGTTAAGCCTCATTGGATGGTATTTTTTTCCCCATTGATTTTTAGAGAGAGTGGAAGGAAGGTGGAGAGACAAAGAGAGAAACATCAATGTGAGAGAGTTACATTGATTGGTTGCCTCCTAAATGTGCTCTGACCTGAGCTGGGAATTGAGCCTGCAACTAAGGTAAGTACCCTTGATGAGAAATAAACCTAGGATCCCCTTGCTCCCTGCCTTTCAGTCCACAGGCTGACATTCTGTTCACTAAGCCAAATCTGCTAGGGCCAAAGCATTTTTTAAAGAGTGTATTGATATGCAATCCTATCTAATAAAAGAGTAATATGCAAATTGACCATACCTCTGCTACACTCACAAGCCACGCCCACCAGCCATGCCCACCAGCTAATCAGAGTGCATATGCAACTTAACCCAACCAAGATGGCTACAGCCACAGAGAACTCCTGATGATGGAGGAAGCCAAGCTTTCCACAAAGCCTGGCTGGAGGAGTTTAAGGCAAAAACGTTTCAATGGCTATGCCAGCAGAAGGCTTGGCTCAGCTCCAGGCTACAAAGTTTCAATTGTAGAAGATAAATAAATCCCAGATACCAGGGCCTCCAATGGGTTGCCAGGGAACATGGCCAGCCTGCACACCATCACAGACCCCTCACCCAGGCCACCCCACAACCCAAAGGAACACCCACCCTGATCCAGGATACCCTTCAGGACAAACCAGCTGGCCTCCACCCATGTACCAGGCCTCTATCCTATCTAATAGAAGAATAATATGCAGATTGACCATCACTCCAACACACAAGGTGGCTACCTCCATGTGGACACAAGATGGCCACCGCAAGATGGCCAGCAGGGTTAGGGCAGTTGGGAAAGACAAGGCCTGCAAGGGAGGGCAGTTGTGGGCAATCAGGCCAGCAGGGGAGGACAGTTAGGGATGACCAGGCTGGCAGAGGAGGGAAGTTGGGGGTGACTGGGCCTGCAGGTATGGGCAGTTGGGGTGATCAGGCCCCCAGGGTAGGCTAGTTAGGGGCAAACAGGCTGGCAGGGGAGCAGTTAGGCATCAATCAGGCTGGCAGGGGAGTGGTTAGGGGGTGATCAGGCTGGCAGGCAGAAGCGGTTACAGGCAAGTAAGCCATTGGGAGCCAGCAATCCTGGATTGTGAGAGGGATCTCTGCCCATTTAGGTGCTCCAGGGGTCCCAGATTGGAGTGGGAGCAGGCTGGGTTGAAGGACACCTGCCCCCGTGCATGAATTTCATGCATTGAGCTCTAGTTATAAAAAACCCTTATGTGAAGACCAGCTACATAGCAGAATGAAACAACTTTATTAGCTTGGTTTGATTTCTTATTATATTTCTTTTAAAGTGAGTTAAGTCTTGGGACTGTTCTTCAATTTAGATTTTCACAGCAAGAATCATCTTTGCCTAGTCTTCTTTTTTCTGCACTTCTGTCTTGCAATTACAATGTTACACCGTACTTCTTTTCTCCTCATTGTATGTCTTGGCAAGGGATAAGTGAAAAAATGTGCCAATTAAACATTCTATCTAAAAGAGTTGTTCTTTTCTATTCATAGTCTAATATCTCTTTTTCCTAATTATTTATATGTGAGGAAATTTGATGGTGTTAATTCTCTGCTTATATTAAGATCTTCTAATATGTCAAAATGAATTTTTGTGTCTACATTTCTGCTTTATTGAGACAGAGTTTAGTGATGTTGTCAAAGATCTGATTGGTTCATTTTATAAAGTCAAATTTATTTGTCTTGCAAAAATTAGGTTCCAGTTGGGCCTATTGTCCCTTGGAAGTTTGATATGGCAGCCGATTACTTTAATGGGTTTCTTAAGGGCTTTCTATTTCTGGGATGGCTGCTGGGCCATCATAATGGAAAGGGAACTACCATTTGGCAAGATGACCACTGCATGAGGTTAGGAACTCTGTAATGTCCTTGTTCTACTTTGCTCTGAGCAACATTACAATATGAATAGTTTTTTCCCTTTTAAGATGTGTTCATTTAAAAACAAAAAACAAAAACAAAACCAAAAACAAAACAAAAACACACACAAAAAAACCCAGGCTTAGTAGCTTCATTTGACCCAGGAAGGGCTATTTTGTTGTCAGACAATATAATCCCAGGGCAGGTGGTCTTGGCTGGATCACAGCGGTGGTGGGTCTTCACACTGTCCTATCCCTCTACAGTTCAGAAACTGGCAATTTTCTCTTGCCATGCTCAATTTAGCTGTGGCAGTGGAATTTCCTTTTGCTTTAATTTTTTATAAAATCCACACCCCCCTCTCTTGTCTTTTGCATTTAATAACATGTATGACATTGGAAACACATCTCTTTTACTTTATTTCTCTTGCACTGATCACTTTCAGATGTCAAAATGTTTCATCTCTTGTTTACTTCAGGGTTTTCCATTTTCTTTGATTTTTTTATGTTTTCATAATAGAATAGTTCATGTTATCCATAGTTTTATTTTCTGTAGTTTTGATTGTGTGTAGTCAACCACAGCCTGAAAATATAACAATTTAAATTCTAGAAATAAGCAATTAATATGTTTTAAACTGCAAACTGTTTTTGAATAGTGTGATGAAATCTCATGCTGTCATGCTCCATCCCATGGGGGACATGAGTCATCCCTTTGTCCCACATCTGTGCTCTGTAGACACTTCCAGCCCTCTAGCCACTTAGTAGGCCTCTCAGTCATCAGATTCATTGTCACGGTATCACAGTGCTTGTGTTCAAGTCACCTTTATTTTACTTAATAATGGATATTCATTTCACTTGTATTGTTATAATTGTCCTATTTTACTATTAGTTTTGTTGTTAATGTCTTACTCTGCCTAATTTAGCAATTAAACTTTATCATAAGTATGCATATGGGTTCAGTACTATCTGTGCTTTCAGGCATTCACTTGGGTACATCTGTATTCTGTCAGTGTTCTATGTAATGTTAAGATGTTCCTACAGAAATTGTAAGTATCCTAATGAAATAAAATATTGTAGGTCCAGGTCCAGCTGGTTTGGCTCAGTGGATAGAGCGTTGGCCTATGGACTGAAGGGTCCTAGGTTCGATTCTGGCCAAGGACACATGCTTGGGTTGTGGGCTAGATCCCTAGTTGGGGGCGTGCAGGAGGCAGCTGATCAATGTTGCTTTCTCATCATTGATATTTCTGTCTTTCTCTCCCTCTCTCTTCCTTTCTGAAATAAATAAAAATATATTAAAAATATTGTGGGTCCAATGACCAATAACCTAGATTATTTGTGCAAAGAAATTAGTAGATACAAGAACATTGTATCATTACAGGATAAAGTGGAGGTTATATTTAGAAATAATTTTTAGGAACCATTAACATCCCCATCAATTTCAAGAATTAAATACTACATGCACTTTATATAATATTTTACATCTCTCTTTTAAGTAATAACAACTTTATCTTAAAATTAATGATAGAAAATAAAAAATAAATGTGTAGAAAAGCATCAGCATAGAAAGTAAAACTCACTTAAAATACATAGGAGAGTAAAAAGAAGTTAAAACCTAATTCAAATTAATTTTCAGCATGAAAATAATTATTTAAAATCAATTTTTAACTGTCTTCTTTTAATGACATTAATTTTAAATGATTATACATGCATAAAATCAAAGTAAAATTACAAAAAGAAATGAAATTTCACCCAGAATACAAAGAAAAATTAAAATTTTCTTAATCTATAGAATAAAACTATAACTTTTTTTCATTCTGAATATCTCCTTATTAATAAATATAGAGAGAATACCTGGAAGGATATAAAAATGATTTAAAAATTAGATTATACAAATGCAATCATTCAATTACATTTTATTTCAATTCAGTAGGACAAAAAGAGGTAAAGAAAAATAGTACCGGTACTTGTTAATCTTCATTCCTCAGAGGTAAGGACTTTCTTCCCAACTTTCTTGAGATATAATTGACATATGACATTGAATAAATTTAAGATGTGCGACATGTTAATTTGATACACTAATATATTGCAAAACGATTACCACCATAGTATTAACTAACATCTCTACCACATCACATAATTAATACCTTTTCACTTTTTATGGCAAACATATTAAAAATTTACTCATCAATTTTCGAGAACATAATATAGTACTTGAACTATAATAACTTACTCATCTCATACTGTAAATTTGTACTCATTGACTAACATTTTCCCATTCCCCTACCTCCTGCCCCAACCATCATTCTAT
Organism: Lasiurus borealis; assembly: GCA_004026805.1. Lineage (NCBI taxonomy): Eukaryota > Metazoa > Chordata > Mammalia > Chiroptera > Vespertilionidae > Lasiurus > Lasiurus borealis. The sequence goes on along the minus strand of PVJN01036905.1, from coordinate 7,154 downwards.
TTTTTGTTTCTGAGTTTGGCTTTTAAAAATTTGAGGTATAAATGAGGTAGCATTATATTAGTTTCAAGTGTACAACATAATGATTGAGTTTGGATTTTTGAGATTCCATATGTAAGTGAGATCACACAGTATTCGTCTTTCTCTGTCTGACTTATTTCACATAGCCTAATGTCCTCAAGGTCCATCTGTGTGGTCTCAAACCAGAGGTAATGACTGGTTGTTGTTTTTTGTACTTTATGATATTCCTTACTAACTCTAAAGGATACATTTCCTTATCTCTTTTTTGTGATTTATAATTGTTAAGTAAATTAGGAAATTTCTAAGTTATGACAGAAGGGGACTTGCTCCTTTATGCCATATATTTCTCTCCCTCCTCTTCTATATTTGGGTTAGTTAATAATACTTTCCCCATATTACTTTAATAATCTACATAAGCACTTGTTTCTTTTTCAGCTTTAGAAAGTACTTTTTATTTCCCACAATATAAAACAAGGAATGTGAACCCTCTAGTTCCTGCCAGCTTAATATCCGGCTTGTACCTTTCACTTTCTTCTAGTTATAATATCACTTTGACACTGTCAAGGTATATAACATATGCATTCTTTTTATCCTCAACCAATTATATTTTTCCATTGATTTTTAGAAAGAGTGTGGAAAAGGGAGGAAAAGATAGAAAAACATCAATGTGAGAGAAACACATCAATTCGTAAGAGCTCTGACCCGGGTCCCAAGCAACCAAGGTACATGCGCTTGCCTGGAATTGAGCCTTTATCCACTGAGCCAAGCTGGTTAGGGCAGGTTCACCATCTTTATATGTTTAGTAACCATTTGAATTTCTTTTTCTGTGAACTGCCTGTTCATATCTTCTGCTTACTTTCCTTAATAGGCCATTATTATTATTTTTTATTATTGTAGGATCACTTTACGTATAGGGAAGGTGTAAGTGAATGGGCATCATGGAGCATTTGTCAGTAGTCAATAAGAAACAAACATAATTATTGTCTTAAGTGAAGGTCGGCCCGTTTCAAGCATACAGCCATTTTTAAAAATTGAAGATATCATTTTCTATTGTAGTTGGAGCATTAAATTTTATCTTTGATCAGGAACAAATATGGGGAGCAGATGGTGTACATTTCTACATAGAACTGGTCCAAGGTAGGAGAAACAGGCCTCACCTTTATTTCTATTTCACCATAAATTGTGTTTAATAAAAGGAAGGCCTTTGGTGCTCCCTCGTTGTTTGGAATAAAGAAAAGAGAAATATAAGTACATACAAAAAAGATTTCCGCTTTGTGTTAAGATGAATATAAGGCTATTATGGAAATGGAAGTAAATGACTTTAAATATTGAAAAGATTGATACTTTCTCAATATTTAGAAAACAATGTCCTTTAAGGTCTAATAAGTCAGAGGTGCTGAATAATCTTGAGTAGAATAGAATTAGTAAATTTCATTGTGTTGTAAGCTCCAACAGTTATAATTTCAGGGATGACATTTTCCAAGTCATTTATTTTACAATATAAATGAATGTTATTTGAAATAACCCAAATATATATATATCTCCATATATATATATATATATATATATATATATATATATATATACATATATATATATATATATATATATATATATATTATTATTATTATTATTATTTTATGGAGAGATGACAGGAGAGGGAGAGAGAGACCTCTCTGAACCATCTGGCAACCTGGGTATGTGCCCTCACCAGGAATTGACCCAAGACCTTTCAGTGTATAGGCAAGGCTCCAACCAACTGAGCCATACTAGCCAGAGCTAAATAAAGTTTTAATGATACCAAATGAATCAAAGGGGAAAAGAGTGATACTAAAGAGCAGAATCATTTAAAAGTCAGTATGTCCACAGAAGTAATTCCTTTATCTTCATTCTGACTCATTATCTGAATTCATTATAGACAACATTCGGTATTATTAGGTAAATCATTTCTTTATGATGTATATTTTACAAATAGTCAATTGCATTTAATTTGCAATGATTATATCCTTCATCAGTAATATAGGACTTTTGAGAACTATATGCACTAATAAAAATGTAAGAAAAATGGTGAGTGGAGTTCTAAATGCAATGTATTGCTACTGTCTATTAGCAGAATGGAGACATTAGCACCAGTAAGTGTTTCCAGTTTATATAAAATACTAGAAACCTGGTGCATGATTTCATGCAAGGGGGTGGGTGGGAAAGGGACCATGGGAGGTTGGCCAGCCAGGGGGAAGGGATGTGGGAGGATGGCTGCCTGTGGGAGGTTGGCTGTGGAAGCACACTGACCACCAGGGGGCAGATCCTGCTTTCAGTGTCTGTCCCCTGGTGGTCAGTGCGCATCATAGCGACTGGTCGTTTCAGTCGTTGGGTTGTAACAGTCGCTTAGGCTTTTATATATATAGATTTCATACAAATAAGGAAATATTACTTGTGTGTGTGTGTGTATGTGTGTGTGTGTGTGTAGTTAATATGATGAAACTAAATATATTTTTTGTGCTTTATATATAATTTATTTGGTTCACATAAAGATAGCAGTCAGAAAACTATGGTACATCTTCACAATGGAATTCTATGCTGCCATTAAAAAGAAGGAATTCTTACCATTTGCAGCAACTTGGATGGAACTGGAGAGCCTCATGCTAAGTGAAATAAGCCAGTCAATGAAGGAGAAACACCACATGATCTCACTCATTTGTGGATAATAAAGAACATTATAAACTGATGAACAAAAGATAGATATAGAGGCAGTAAAGCATCAAACAGACTGTCAAACTACAGCAGGAAGATTAAGGAGAGTTGGAGTAGATAAGAGATCAACCAAAGGACTTATATGCATGCATTTAAGCATAACCAGTGAACACAAGACACTGGGTGGTTGGGGTATGCCTGGGAAGTGGGGGGCGGGCAATGGGAAGATATGTATATATGTAACACAATTAAAAAAAAGAAAAAAAGAAAAGATAGCAGTCAAAGTTGTTATTTCTATCCTACAGTACATTGATAGAATTTCTACTGAGTCAAACTATTTTTGATCAAATGACTACATTAAAAGCTTACCCTACAAATTAATAGATGTGGAAGGATGTAGACACTGAAGTTAATATAAAAGTAGTTGTCATGGGAGTTATAAGTATTATAAATATTGGCCTGAGAATAACTAGGTTGTAGAAGAGATAAGATTTTAAAAATATACTATAAATTTTCTACCTTAGATTTTTAAATGTTTTCTGACGTATTGAAACTCACCATGGGGAAAATTCAAGGAAGGAAAGATCTAACAATTGAATTCTGAAATTAGTGATAAAGATGTTTATATCATTGCAATCTTATTTAATTTATCAGCATTCAATGTCTTCATATTCTATTTACTTTGATAAAACACCCCTTTCTTATTGCTTCATTAAGGGAAACAAATTGGTCATTGATTTGTTTCTAATTCCTTACATAATAAGGTAAGCAGTAAAATGTTTATGGAGTATTAAAATCTCAAATGTAATTTCTCAGGTTGCAGATTTTATGCCTTTTTTTCTGGGTATTTGAGAGTTCAAATATACATATAAAAAAAAACTGAGCATAGTGGTCTATGCAGTAACTTAGCCTCACCTAGGTATACCTTAGATTTCTTTAAAAACATGTTCTGCCCTAGCTGGTTTGGCTCAGTGGATAGAGTGTCAGCCCATGGACTGAAAGGTCCTGGGTTCAGTGCTAGTCAAGGGCCCATGCCCAGGTTGTAGGCTCGATCCCCAGTAGGGGGCGTGCAGGAGGAAGCTAATCAATGATTTTCTCATCATTGATGTTTCTATCTCTCTCTCTCTGAAATAATATATATATTTAAAAATAGTCACAATTTTTGCCTGGCCAGTATCTCTCAATGGTTGAGTGTCCACCCATTGAATCATGAGGTCATGGCTCAATTCCCGGCCAGGGCACATGTCAGGGTTGCAGGCTTGATCCTGAGTAGGGGGCATCACCTGGCCAGTCAGCCTGCTCATTGAAGGGTCTGCACATAGAAGTGTCTCAGGTTTGATTTTAGGTCAAGGACAATTACCTGGGTTGTAGGTTGGATCCCCAGTCCAGGGTGGGGTCTGTGCAGGAGGCAACTAATATATGTGTCTCTCTCACATTGATCTCTCTCTCTCTCTCTCTCTCTCTCTCTCTCTCTCTCTCTCCCTTTTCCCCTCCGCCCCATCTCTCTCCCTTTCACCACTCTCTCTAAAAATCAATGGTAAAAATATCCTCAGGTGAGAATGAAAAAAAAGTCACAAAATTAGATGAAGAAAAGATGGATTTCAAATATGCACTGAAAGCCATAAACCAATTTTGCGGTTTCTGATTCTGTGATTGCATTCTATTCTGTCTTGTATATTTCCAAGGATAGTGTCAAATTCCCAAGATAAGCATTACTCCACTACTCTGTGGTTTGTTACCTTGTCTTTGCTTAAATTAGAAATTTTGAGAAACAAATTGCTGACTTAGGAAAGGACTTTTATGGCTACTGACAGTGCTGTTTCACCACGTGTCATAGCTTGTTTCTCATTCTGCCATGCGGCTTAGTTATTTGTAATTTTTTTATCCTCATTACTAAATTGTAAATTCATTTAAGGAAGATATGTGCTTTTAATCATGTTTTATCACCTGCCAAGGATGGTACACTGGTTTGCCTGTAATAGATGCTCAAGTAGGATTTCTTTGACTTGCATTGTTGCAGACACATTAAGCTGGCTGATGGTATTTGGGAGATATTTCCTTGCTGGCTCATAATTTTTGTTACACTTCTAATAATCAACACATTTGTCATGGGGTGGTATACAAACCATAGCCATTCGTTATTATTTATGAAAGAGACCGTTTCACAATTTTGCATTTTATGAACTTTCTCTTCCTTCCCTGCTTTACTCTGACATGTGAAGAAGTGAAATGTGCAAAAATGTAAAGCAATGCAGGTTTTAAAAGTGTATGTACAGGTGTACTTCATTTTGTTGTGCTTCTCAGATACTGTATATATATATATATTTTTACCTATTAAGGGTTTTTAACAATCGTGCTTTGTCATCACTGTTCCAACATGCTCAGGTGATGGTTAGCATAATTTAGTAATAAAGTATTTTTATATTAAAATACATACATTGCTATTTCAGACATAATGCTATTGCTCACTTAGTAGACTATAGTATAGTATAAAACAGAAAAATTCATGTGACTCATGTTATTGCGATACTCACTTTATTGCAGTGGTCTAGAACCAAATCCTCAACATCTGTGAGGCAGGCCTACAACATGAGTAGGCTAAGGCATTTTTATATCCACAAATTGTATAATTCATTTCACAATTAAACAGAGCCTACTGATTTCATTCATTTATTCAGTTATTCACTTATTTAATATATACCTTAAAATGGAATGTAATGGGAAAGGCAAATAAACTAGGAAGCAAATAAACTGCTGTGAGTTACTTATTTGAAAATTGATATATTTTTATTTTATTTTTAAATATATATTTCAGAGAGAAAAAGAGAGGGAGAGAGAGAGAAATATCATGAGAGCGAATCATGAATTGGTTGCCTCCTTCATGCCCATTACTGGGAATCGAGCCCTCAACCCAGGCATGTGCCCTGACTGGGAATCGAACCATGACCTTGTTTAGAGATAGAGACTCAACCACTGAGCTACGCTGGCTAGACTGAAAATTGACAAATTTTAAATGAAGGTTATTAATAGGAAGATATGATGTGTACTAAGTTGGGAGGACTGTTTCTTACCATGGCTATCAAAGGCCTGCCTGAGGAGTTATTCTGACCAAGAATGGGAGAATGAAAAGGTCCAGGCGGGTTGGGCAGGCAGAATCATCTAATTGAAGAGAAGTTCATGTTCAAAGCCTATAGAAAGAGTCTGTTATTGAACTAAAAAGAGACCAAATGCTGCTTAAAAGTTTTAATTACACGCATTCAGTAACTGAATGACAATTCTTGATGCATAAGGAAGGGGAACTATAGTTTCTTTTTTAAAATATATTTTATTGATTTCAGAGAGGAAGGGAGAGGGAGAGAGAGATAGAAGCATTAATGATGAGAAAGAATCATTGATTGGCTGCCTTTTGCATGCCCACCACTGGGGATTGAGCCCACAACCTGGGCATGTGCCCTGACTGGAATTGAACCCTGGACCTTTCAGTCTACAGGCACATGCTCTATCTAGTGAGCCAAGCCAGCGAAGGCAGAACTTAATTTCTTGATCATCTTTTTGCATCAGACTTTTTCCCCAGATGCTTTATGTTTCCAAATGAATGTCTCATGAATACCTCATGCTCTGGAGGGTTATCATTATTGTACTATATGCTTCTTTTGAAATATCTCATATGGGTGAATAACAACTACTATATTTCAGTTGTCCAGGTCCCCAACCCATAAGTCCTTCTAGATCTCCCCATATCTCATACCCAGTTTGTACATGTATTATTCACTTTGCTCTGCAAGTAACTTCTTGATCTATTAACTTTGTCTCCATCCCTACTGCCACAACTCTCACCAGATCCTGCCCATCGTAAGATCTCTCTTTGATGTTCTCTCTTCTTTAATTTTACCCTTCTTCAGTCTATCCTCCAAAAACTCTGGATAATGATCTTTCTAGAACAAACACAACATCAACTTTTTGCTCAAAATATGTCATTGGCTTCTTATCACCTTTAGGGGAAAAAAATCAACAAAATTTCTTGGCCTGACAAACCAGTCTCTTAATTTTCTGGTCCTTGACTACCTGGCTAACTTAATTTTCTGTAATTGCTTGTTAGTATCCTCTTGCCTAGGAGTACTCTTTTTTTTATTGGTAAATTAATTTTTTATTAATTTTTATACATATCTCCCCATTGCCCCCCCTTCCAGGCATACCCCAAAGCCCCAGTGTCTATGTTCATTGGTTATGCTTATATGCATGCATGCAAGTCCTTTGATTGATCTCTTATCTACCTCACCTAACTTTAATCTTCCTGCTGTAATTTCACAGTCTGTTTGAAGCTTTACTGTCTCTGTATCTATCCTTTTGTTCATCAGTTTATAATGTTCTTTATTATCCACAAATGAGTGAGATCATGTGATGCTTCTCCTTCATTGACTGGCTTATTTCACTAAGCATAAGGC